>JADDOH010000327.1:0-10901 GCA_016648135.1 Agrypnia vestita | reverse complement strand
TAACCATATACATATAATAATTAACTAAAATAACAAGATTTAATCCCAAAAATTATTAATTTCTCAAAGAAAAAACATTATAAGATAATCACCAATTCAAAATTAAATTAATCACTTTCATCTTCTATACTGTATTCAATCTCATTAATTTCTTAATCTTATCAGGCCTATTAATAAAATACAAAAAGTACCTACATTCAATATTAATCATATTTTTTTCGTCTATAAATATAAATTTGTCATATAAACTTATATATTGTCTATGATTTTCACATTCTTCTTCAGATATTACCCATGAAATGTCAAAATATACGGTACATTTTTCAAAACTTTAAAATTTAATATCTTATTTAATACTTGTAATTTAAACATAAATTATCTTTCATTTTATTAATAACACATTCAAAAATATAGTGTAATACTCATTTTTATTATATATGCATTGGGACCGTGAACTTCGATTTTGCCAAAGTAAAGAACTTACATAGGGTAGGTATATTTTAAATGATTTAATCCTATATTGCATGATGCGGAGAGGGACATGGTGAATATACGAGACGGATGGTTGATGTCGATGCCTTGGAAGGGGAGAAGTGTTAAAAATATATAGTTTCAAACTGAATTAAAAATCAAAAACTACTACCTATGTATAATAATAAAATTATATTCTTGATAAAAGAAAATTTTAATAACAAAATATAAATTTTCTGAAATATCGTAAAAAAATTGTAGTCACCAAACTGCTTATATTCTTTGCATTCTCTGACCATCCTTATGTGTTTGTTTTTTTTAATATATGCTTTTAATTCAAATGCAATGTTTTAATTTTTGCTTTTACTTTTTCTCGGTACCTACATTTATGCAAAAAATTTCCATCTTGTATTATTTTAACAATATTTTACATTTAATATGTATTTTAGTATATACTGTATTTCAATTTAAAATTATGTACATACATATTTTAAGCGTTCTCCCTCATAAAATTAGAAAATTCTCTCTTATAGAGATGTAGAATATGGCATAAAAATATATTGAACTGATTTATGCAGACATTTTACTGTAGAAAAATGAATTGAATTGAATAAACTTTTTTCTTATGCGTGAAGCGCAATTTGATAACATAGTGAAAGAAAATTTCGAAAAACTTCTGAAAATGGAGAGTATAAATTGTGAACTAATTAATATTGAGGACATGAAAAAACATTAAGGTGAAAGTCAGAAAACTGTGAATTAATATAACAAATGAATTGTTCATAAAATTCGTATAATCCTTATAACAACCATGAAACATCAAAGATTTTTAAGACGCGTAAAACATTTTTTTTGATATTTTTTACATTTTGTTAATAACTCTTTTTAATTATACATTACGAGTATCCATAGGAGGATTACGTCATGTGTATTTGGGTTATTGTAACTTTTAACTATTATCATGTTTTTTTTTATTATATTATATTATATAACATAATATTTAACTGTTCGAAGAATATTTTTTCTTCTGTATGAAGGCTTGAACTTTGTGGTGACATTATTATTAAAATAAAACACAAATCACTTTGTTTTCACCACTTGAAAACAAAATGATTTGTATTTAAATTGAAAACAACGTGATTTGTTTAGTGAGTGGTGATTAAAATAAAACACAACTAACTTTGTTTTCACAACTTGAAAACAATGTGACTTGTTTTTTATTTTAACATTACATTTATTTATTTTTATTTTCTTAAACAACATTAAACATATATTTACGAATGTTCTAATGCTTTCACGGCTGTTCAGAATCTTCTGTGTATATGTGACCTCTCTGGCCAACGTTTCGGATCCCATTGCAGGGTCCATCATCGGGGCTCCCAGGGATCCCTGGGAGCCCTGATGATGGACCGTTATTCTATTCAGATTTTACACAAACCATGGTTATATTTTGTTGGTAAAGACTATGCATAAACCACTACTTTATTATTATCAACATGTTTCGAAGCCATCAGTCCCTTTTTTAATTTTAAATTGTTTAATCCCGTCAAAAATGATGGTACTTTTACATGTCGGTTCCTACAGAAAAGGTATTTATTTATTTATAAAAAAGTAAGAAAAAAAGAAAGAAAAAATATACTATAAAGAAGTTACGACGGACGGACAGACAACGAAATTATTATAATTCGAATTGTTACTACACATTATATCCATATAAAGAAACCATTGACACCTTTGAAACGTATTGATAATTCAATAAATAGCGATTTGTACAAAGTGTTTTTGTTTTATTAAGGGGGGGCAAGGTTAATTCGTACAAAAAAAGGCATGTTTTTGTGAATTTTTTGACACGACACAGTTAAAATCTCTTTATTAAAACAAATAGTACATTAAAGTATGACATTTGAAAAATATTGTGTAAAATTTTCAAGAAGAAATATTAAAAAATACGGCAATGGCAGCAATTATTCGGACGTGTCTCGGAAAAAAGTAGAATTGCGGTGTCCATCATAACTTGGTGCTAGATCATCTGAAATCAAAAAATCAAAGTTAATTCGTTAGATAATAGGTTTTCCCAGGTAACGCTGGGAGGGTTTTTTGAAATTTCAATTTTTCAATTTTTTGGAACACTTTGAAGGGAAAAACGCGATTTTTTGCGAAAAATATCGACTAATTTGTTATTAAAAAATATAAATTAATAACATATTTGAAAAAAAGTCTCCAGCGTTACCTTGTAAATTATGTACAGAAATAGTGTTCAAAATTTCAAAAGGATCGGTGCAGTAGTTTTGAAGTTATGATGGACACCGTCTTTGAAAACGTGAGATGTGGGGAAAACGCTTTAAAGTTATGCACACTGTAAAATTCAAAATAAAACTCAACACTTATTTTATACTTACATATAATCGTCGATGCCATATTCACACTGCAAAGAGCTTTCATCATCAGCATATTTTTGTCCTTGTCTACGCAAAACTGTTCCAATACAATAGCACGTCCGGTAGTCCTCAGGTGAGCGCGTCTCTTAGCTGCCCGAGCAGGTATAGAAAATCAGTCTGAGTATCGCTCAAATATTCATAATTTCGTCAATTTTGCTCCGATTGACTTGAAATTTTGACACAATATTCTTGCGATGTTATACATCCATTTAAAAAATTAAAAATAAAATGCAAAAAAAAAGTTAAAAACCTTTCCTCCCCCCCTTAATATAAATACCTTAACATTTTCCGCGAAGCGGGCACCACACCTTCAAATACGATAACCAGCACGCATACATTGAGATGGATAAATAATTTAATTCACTGTCCAAACTGATACTTGTTATCTTTCTCCATAAATACATACAATCTGTAAGCCGTCAAAAAGTTTGTGAAAAGTTCTGACCGCCGCGGTGAATTCTTCATGCCCGTTACTTAGCGATGGCGCGGCGCGGCGAGCCACCTGCGCGGCGCCGCCTGCCCCGGGCCGCCGCCCGTGCGGTTAGCGCCGCCGAGGAATAATTGAATAACTTTAGCAGCATGCATCCCCTAAAAGGCTGTTTATTGCCGCTCGGAGGTGGTCTGTGCTTTTGACAACTCGGCTGCCTGGCTGAACAATCAAACGTTCACACGGAACGGCTGCGAGTCGGGCGGAACCACTTCTCCCAGTCCGACTGCAAAGTTTCGGTGAAGATGAATTAGGCTAATTTGACAAGCTTGTTTCATATTTTAATGTTACTAAGATGGCGTATTCGATTAAAATTCAACTCTTCGTGTTTTTTTTTAAATGTGAGTTGTTTATATGTTTTTGTTCGTTAAAATTATTAATTTATATTGGAAAATATATGCATGTACATAGAATAATAATAGGGTCGCTCAGGTGGTTTGGGCATGTTGAGCGAATGAATGAGGAAAAAATGGTAAGAAAGATATATGATGCGGCGCCAGAAAAAGAGGGTGACCACGGAAGACGTGGCATGACCAAATTAACCAGATACCGGAAGATGGTCCTGTTAGAAGCCTGAACAACCGTCGAGTTTGCATGCGAAGATGTATGAATGTTGACGAAGCGAAAGTTGTATATCAGGACAGAAGAGTATAACGCTCTATCCTCTCTGCCTACTCCCACGGGGAAACGGCGTGATGGCAAGTTAGTTAGTTAATTAGAATATATATGCTACTAGCTGTTCGTGCCATTTTGAGTCCAATCAGTCAAACGGTACGTCGAAAATACATCAGGGGGAGGGGAAGGGGTAGAAAAACAGGGGGAAACGTCGCCTATCTTACCCGTCGAGTCTTAAAGAATAAGTTTTCAAATTTAGAGTTCGATCGATCACACGGTCCAGATGTGCATCGAAAATATATCAGGGAGAGGAGAAGGGGTAAAATGAAAGGGGGGAAATGTCGCCTGTTACCCGCCGGGTCCTAAAGCATAAGACAGACAGACAGACAGACAGACAGACGGACAGACATTGAGTTTTATAGGTAAAGCTACTACATTTTTTAGAACGATAACTTCGATAAAACGTTTGTTATGATATAAGAGTAAAAAACTAAGCATTATAAATTAACAATAATTAAAAAAAATTAAGTATAAACTGAGAGCATAAACCGCAGCCACAAAATTTATTTTTAGTGGCTTAAAAACCAGCCTTAGCTACGGAATATGCACATATTTATACACGAAAATACTGATATTTTCGTATATTCTAGAAGGTTCTAGTTACTTCTCGATTGAACCAGGCGTTTATAGACATCTATAGAAGTTTTCCGAAGATTGCAAACATGTAACTAAATTTTGCATACTTACTCCTTAGGACCCGGCGGGTAACAAAGGCGAAAATTCCCCCTCCCCCTCCCTTTATATTTTACGTACCCTCATCGTTTGACCAATCTGACTCAAATTTTGCAAACTTCTACTAAGGGATCCGTTGGGTAATGTAGATGACATTTCCACCTTCCTCCTTTCCCCCTTCCCCTGATATATTTATTATCCATACATATCTGTACCGTTTGACCGATCGGATCCAAATTTTGCATACTTATTAAATAGGATCGCCGGATAACAAAAGCGATATTTGCCCCCTCCTCCTGATATATTTTCCCTGCAAATCTGTACCGTTTGACCGATGTGAGCCAAATTTTACATACTTATTATTTAGGACCCGGCGGGTAATATAGGTGGCATAACCCCCCTCCCTCTCCCTGACATATTTTCCCTGCAAAAAAATCGAAATTAAATATTTATCCGGCACAATATTAAGAAATATTAAAAAACGTTGATAATTATGATAGAAGTACTACAAGACATATCTCTTATTTTGGTTTCTTTTCAAAAAATATGCTTAGAAAAATGTCATGCTTCTTGTTCTGACTGCACGCACTTGCTGACAACTCATTTAAATTGACATTTTTCATATTCAAAATGTGATCACAAATAATGATTGATGTGTTTGTAATACAAAGCTCTTGTATATCTAAGTGAGTTTCTCCTTTAAATAAAAGGAAACTCAAATGATTTGACACAACCTAAAATCATAATAATTTCGTTATCTGTCTGCCTATCCGTCCGTCCATCCATCCTTCTATCTGTCTGTCTGTTCCCGTAATTTCGCGTAACGTCCGTAATTTCGTTCGAAATCACTGCTAAAAAAACTTAACTAAATGGCCGTAGATGGGGCTTGAACCCCGGGCCAGCAAACCCGAAGGCGGTGACGATAGATTCCACCGTTTTCATTAATTCCTCCCGCAGCCACGACACGTGACAATATTAATGTGTTATTCGTTTAATTTTGTGATAGACCTGTAACATTAGTATATGGACAAATTACTGAATTATAATCCACCGCGCCTGTCGTGTGTCCCATTGGATGAATTTTTCATTTGTTCCGTGCAATTTGATTGGCACGTACAACTGCTCGCGTGAACAAAGGTTTATCCTGAAATATCTGAAAAATTCACGTTCAACTGGTGAAGAGAAGGGGATGATTGATTGGAAAGTAATTATTACTAAGAGAACAAAGCAACACGTGCAACATGTCATAAGTCAACATGTGTCGTTAAAAAACAGAACAACTCAATTTTTTCCCATTTCCAACGTTCGCTTTGGGAATTTGTTTCGTTATTTGCGTATCACGGTATTTTTTTATTTAAGCATATATTTTTCATGTTTGTTAGACTAGTGGTAAAAATACTCGACTGGTGATCTAGTTAGCGGTCGAGTTTGAGTCTCATTTCAGAAAACGAGCAATTTAGTCCTATTTTCACAACATAAATGTTAAGCTTTTACCTTACCTTAAACATTTAAAAAGATTTTAAACTTAACAATCTTTAATTACATAATTATATTATGAGCTTGACTAAAACACATCTTGCTTGACTTTGGTCTGCATATACAGTCGAACACATTTAATAAACTAATTAACATAATATCAATACTAAGGAAGCAGTAAAAGAATATAAAAAAATTAATATAAGAATTCAAAGGCTTCCCGTAAAAGTGATGTGTATTTTCTTTTCTGTCTCGGACAAACGTGCACCGCTGAAAGTTGCACTTAAGTCACGGAGGAGGAGCTTCATGGAAGTAGGTATGACGTTGCACATGTTTTTTTAAATATTTTTTTTAATTTTCCTAAAAATTATGGTTTAATATTTACTTAATTAAATATCAGTAAAAAATAATATACCATTTTGTAAGAAATCACTCAATTTCTAACTTAATTTTATCCTCCCAGGGTGGTGAAACTTTTTAATTGCTTTTAATATTATCATGTATGCATTCAAAGAAAATTTTAAATATAAAAAAGAAACCCAATGTCAATACAAATCTGGAAATTTTCAAATCGGTATACGCCACCACCCTGACCTGACCCATGGCCATCAACTGACTGACTCAATGTCCAATAAACCGACTGAATCAAATCTGACTGAGAAAAATTATTTGGACAGAGAGAAAGATATACCTGTAATATAAGTTAGATACTTAAGATCAGCAACGTGACGTTAACTGACATCGTTCAAATAAAAAAAATCTCAGAATGTATATACAGAATCTGTTCGGGAAGTAAAATAAAGCCTTAACAGATGTTCCCATCAGAGCAAGCAGGAAGAAAAAGGCTTGTAGAACAACCAAGAACAACGTGAAAAAGGCAAATGATAGAATTACCAATGGTTCCAAGTAATCCATTGAGCATGGGAAGGGATGGAAGAATGATGTTCAAGTGATAAGCCCCCGACCTGATTAAGATAACAAGCATGAAACCGGAAAGGAAGAAGAGGTTTATCGAACAGCACAATATTTGTCATCCATGTGTGTATACAAAATCGTCGGTTTAATTATTGTAAATTGTTTCAAACTGTAAATATTATATAATTAATGTACCATCATTCACAAAAATATACAAAACAAACTCCCTATGCCAAATTTACAAAGATTATTTTATAAATAATCTTTGTAAATAATAGACATAGAACAAAGCGAGAAATAAAGATACCAACTTTTTTTATTTTTTTTTATTAAAAATATAATAGAAACCTAAAAGCTTTATGGATAACATTTTTAAATGATTCAATATAGGAATATAATAATAATATAATTTAGATACAAAGTCATTTTTTTATAGTTGGCCGAGTTTTAGCATTTTTGTCACATTGTTTTGAATTTGTCAGTGGTCAGTTGTTTGGTCTGTTGTGGCAGGTCGTTGTATAGTTTTATTCCGTTACAAATTAGTCGGGATTGTCCTATTTTTGTTTTGGCGTATGTTATGTGATAGTTTTGAGCCATTCTAGTGTTGTGTTGGTGTTTTTCGTGTATTTTGTGTAATTTTAAGTCTTCGTCTTGTATTTCGCCAATTGGTTAGTCTGTGAATGATTTTAAGTGTTTCAATTTTTGTAATGCTTTCGATGTTTAAGAACCACCATGGCAAAACATCATTAAACATACTTGGGAGTCAAATGGTACAATACATTGTTATCGCAAAACAAATTTCAAGAAAGGAACATTCCAAAATACGAACAGTTTAATAAGGAATTTAAATTCTTGATTTTACGCAACTAGGTATTGTAACAATACCCACGTATTTCAAATGGTTTCTGTTTAAAAAAAAATTACTACTTCTAAATAGTTTCTGCTCGTATGCTTTAATTTGACTTGTAAATACTCCTCCCATAAGCTCGAGCTTTAGTATAATGTCTTTAAAATAATATAAGAATCAATTTCTTATAAAAAACATTATGTATCTACTGTATAAATAAATATAATTAATAAATAAAATAAAAAATAAAAAATTATATCGCATTAATCACAATGTGTTAGAACCAGATTCTTTTCCAGAAAGCGTGGTAGAAAATTCTTTAAACTTTGCGGACGATGTAATGCCACGTATTCTCGTCGAGTTCTGGTTGTATGATATTCCAAGTACGGTTTTCATTTAAGAGCGGACTCATGTTTCATGCAGAAGTAAATCGTGTTATCATACACCACACGTACTAAATATGGAATACATTTAAGATCTATGATAAAATTATACCGGATGTGGGGGAAATGTACTAGAATATATCCCATTTCATTGAGGCTTTGATTTAGAGGAAATAATTTGATTAATATATATATAAATGTTGTCATGGGTTTTCGGCGGTGGGAGACGAAATAGAACACTTTGAAAGCGATTGGACTTTTACTGAATATGTACAGAGCTAGTGGACATTAACATAACTGGAGCACTGCTCTTTAATTCATACTAATTCCTGACAAGTTGGTCGTCTGTGGATCACTATAGGTATATATTCGTCTTTTAGAATATTCGCCAATCTGTGGAACACTTAATTATACCGTTTCTTATTTCTCAGATTCGCTATCGCACGCAGATAGGTAATCTGATACATTATCGCTGGCTGATTAAAATTCGCTCCCTCACTGCTGGTTTCGCTTCTGTGGTTTCGTCGCGGCTGTCAAACACAACGCTGTTTTGCAGCTATGGCATTTCCGACTTCGACTGACTTTCAATTGTTTCAATTTCTCGATTATAGTGTTTCTTCTTGATTTAGAATCACGTGGTATATATTCTGAAAAGATCCCTCTCTTAATCGATGGACTGACCATCGTGGCTTCTGTTTCTACATCACGGACTACTTTTCTCCAGTCTTCGCGATCCTGGGTTTTATTTGGAATGAAGAGTAGCGAGGCTTTGGTCATTTCTTGGACGTGGTTTAAGAATTTTATTGGAGATCGATCTTTCATACTACGTATCTGAATATTTCCAGGAATTTCTCTCTAATTGCTAGTACAGAATATCATAATTCTTTTCATGCTGGTGAGAGTTTTTTTCTAGTATCGAGTTCCAGAAGAAAAGAGGCATTTTATCGATTCACAGTCCATAGAATGCGCGATATGTGAAGCCAGCATCACATCTTCAAGGCGTCAAGCATATTTTCTTTTCCTTTTAACCATAGCAATTCTTCGGACCTCGCATTTCCAGAGGTCAGGTATTCATATACAAAAGCACTGACCTCTTTGTAGGGTTTCAAGACAAAATATAGTTCCATGATTTTGGCACCATTAAGTCATTAATTTATTGAAAACACCTAATAAAAAATAATAATAAAAACATTATGATCCGTGGATATTTTGTCATGTTACGCATTTATTAGCTTTTTCCAAATCAAAGTACTTTTTTTTTAAATAGAGATGCAAACACGGAATGTGTATTTGTATTTGATTTAATTGTTGGTTGAGTGAGATAACTAACTGTTGTGTAACATTTTTATTATATTATGACTTTTGAAGCTTTTTGCTCTATATTATTAATTTTTTTTAAGTTTTATTATTTTTTATTTTCCTTTTGCTTCTGTTTTGTTATATACTTGCTTTTAACTTTTTACTTTATATTATAATTATCTTTATATGTTTTTATTTGTATTTTAAGTATTTGATATCCACTTTATGTCATTATTATTTGTATACATTATTATTTATTTTCTTTAAACTATCCATTCTATAAATGTACACTTGACTTATTTGTTTTTAAAAGCCCTGTAGGGCGTTTATAATAATAATAAATAAAAATAATAAAAATTAACATTCCAAATATTTTCAAATTGAGCAAAACGCTTGTGCTATGAAAATAAAACTAACTTGCTGGTATCCGGGAATGGAGCCCGAACCACCGACCACCAGATCACTAGGCGAGCATCATGACTGTTACACCAACAAGGCATCTAATCTACAGGCGCATGCAGTGAGAATATTGAAGCATGAATTTTACATAACCTATTTGAATAAAAGAATGAGAATATTAACGCTTACGCACCTTTAATCTTCTTTTTCCTTGCACTTTCTCAACTCATTGTTTAGGTAGGCTATTGGATCGGCTCTTCTCATTCTCAGGCCATCTCTTCTTCGGTTTTGGGTATGGCTTTCATCCAGGCCGTTTCTCTGTAATATTTTGGAGCATTGAGTCATCCAGGAGTTCTTTGGTTTTCTACTGGATGACTGTCGATGAAGCTCCGTAGATATTTCCTGCTTCACTGTGTGGGCTGGTGGTCTCTGTCTTATGTGCCCATACCATCTCAACTGTCGTTCCTCCAGCTTACTGTTTATGTCCGTGACAACCAGGCTACCACGAATGCGTGAACTTTTAATCCTATGTGCTGCCTTCTAGGGCGTAAATTGTACGCACTTTGTTGTGAAGTGTTCTCTTCTTCTACAATAGAAGTTGCCAGTGTGCAATATGTACTAGTTACGTCGGTGGATTTTACTGCGACTTCTCTCAAGGGTTGTCGTTAGAACAGGGCGCCAAATACTTGATAGTTTGTAACTGTCATCTCTATTGAAATTGGGTTGTTTGTATATTATGGATTCCCTAAATAATTTGGGTATAAGGTACGATTCTGTTGATAAGATTTTTGCCTTGTCAAATCTGATGAAGTGACAGAGATTCCCTTTGGATGCATGTT
>JADDOH010000326.1:0-146333 GCA_016648135.1 Agrypnia vestita | reverse complement strand
AACATCATCAACACATCAGCCCTGATGATGGACCCTGCAATGGGACCCGAAATGCCGGCCAGAAAGGTCATAGAAACATGTAAGAATATCCCAGAAAACTCAAACCAGAAGATTCTGAACGGCCGTGAAAACCTAAGAACATTTTTAAATATAACCAAATGCAAGCGAGAGATGTAGAGATGAGGCCAGCCACCTATAATGCCGCATGCCGCAGTCCCCACGGTAACGCAAATAGTTAGTGTGTCAAGATAGAAGAATATGGCGTTCTATCTCCTCTGCCTACCCCTGCATTTAGTTAGTTGGCAGTTCAACACAACAACAAGTGCAATAGCTGTCACTGTACATTGTTCATTCATTTCATTTTTATAAGATCAATCGATAATAAAAAAGGAAATTAAAGAAGCTACAGATTACCTTCTAGCCACAAAACAGTTCCTATCCAAGGGTGATTCACGAAATTATGTGTGAAACTTACACATTCTCTAGATAGAATTTAGTGATAATTCTCTTCACTACTATGACATAATGTCAGAATATTGCTAAAAGTACTATGTGAATAATATTTTTTGTGCCGTTAAAAGAAAAAAATGATACTTTGAGTAGTTTTAGATCTCTTGCAGAATTCTGGGCGTTATCGGTTAATGGAAGACGCGCGTTCCAGAACAATTACTTAGAAGTAGGTAATCACTTACACTCACTCAGTGGAAACTAACGTTGATTTATCATTTAATTTATAAGATTACACGAAAACTAATACTATATAGTATAATACAATAGAACCAAAGTTCCCGGCAGGAATCTAAATATATTTTTAATATTTCTCGATCGAAACCTGACGTTTATATTCTTTAAGCCAATGCTATTTTAGCAGCACGTGACGGCGAAAAATTTAACTTTTGAACAAAAAGTGAAGTTTCCAAACTAATATTATTTATTGATTTCTAAACTTTAACCATAGAAAAGAGAAACTTTAACTGTCAAAATGTGTGACATATAATCATAGATAATAAGAGAATGCTACAGGTTACAAGATTTTAATTTTGCCTATCGGTTCAGTTGAAATCATGACATAAGGATCTCCACACATTAAAGTACTTTTTTATCATAACAAAACAGGTTTTCACATATTACAAAACCCATGAAAATATATGAACAAGATTAATAAATATTAATTTAATTCTGTGAATCAGTATGGACAGTGTTCTTTATCATAATTTTAATTAATCTTTAAAAATGCGACACTATTAGATTGCACCTTGGTCGTGACGTGTCAACTCGCGTGTTTGGTATAGTGTCGTAGTATTTGTGTATTTAATTACCATACAACTGTGACGCACGCATTCGAATGAATGAATTTAAAATGTTGAACTTCAAAATTCTTTTGATACTCTTAATATAAAGAAAAACTGTAATCGTATTTTCTAGACCAGAGTATTATTAGATTACTCTATTTTAAAAAAAAGTTAAATTTAACTATTATGATTTCATATTTTCTTATTTAATAAATTAATTCAGATTTATGAAAATTAGGGAAATATATCTATGATTTATGAGTTAACATTGAATTTATCAAATTTTAGGGACACCTAATTGCGTATGGTGGGAAGTAGCATGTAGCGGGAATCCGAGACCACGAAACGCACGCGCATCCATTTTTTTAATGTTTATTTTATTATTTTTTTAATATATTTTAATAATTAATAAATTAAACAATCAAAAATTTATTCACTTCAAATTTATGTTCCAATAATATAAAAACCAGAAAATGACGGGTAAATTTCATCGCCCTTGGTCAAAATATTCAAGTGTGTGAGAAACACATAATGCAAATTTTCTCACTAGGACCGAGAAAAATGTTGAATTTCTTTGTCGCATTGCCAACAGTGGACCTAGGCGCATGCAAAATGTGAAAATATCGGTTCAAGTTCATCGCGTTTGATCAAAATATTCAAGTGTGTGAGAAACACGTAATGCAAATTTTCTCATAATGAGATTGTTCTGATTAGGAGGGAGAAAAATATTGAATATTTTGTCACATTGCCAGCAATGGACCTAGGCGCATGCAAACAGTGAAAATGACGGTTAAATTTTATCGGGCTTGGTCAAAATCTTCAAGTATGTGAGAAACACATAACCTAACCTAACCGAGAAAAATGTTGAATTTTTTTGTCGCATTGCCAGCAATGGACCTAGGCGCATGCAAACAGGGAAAATGACGGTTAAATTTTATCGCGCTTGGTCAAAATCTTCAAGTATGTGAGAAACACATAACGAAAATTTTCTCACTAGGCCCGCGAAATATGTTGAATTTTGTATCACATTACAAGCAATGGACCTAGGCGCATGCAAGCAGTGAAAATGACGGTTAAATTTTATTGCGCTAGGTCAAAATCTTCAAGTATGTGAGAAACACATAACCTAACCTAACCTAACCGAGAAAAATGTTGAATTTTTATGTCGCCTTGCCAGCATTGGACCTAGGCATATGCAAACACTGAAAATGACGGTTAAATTTCATCGCGTTTGGTCAAAATCTTCAAGTATGTGAGAAACGAATAACGAAAATTTTCTCACTAGGACCGCGAAAAATGTTGAATTTTTTTCGCATTGCCAGCAGTGGACTTTGACGCATGCAAACAGTGAAAATGACGGTTAAATTTCATCCTGTTTGGTCAAAATCTTAAGGTATGTGAGAAACATATAACCTAACCTAACCTAAACTAACCTAACCTTACCTTACAGAGAAAAATGTCGAATTTTTTTGTCGCCTTGCCAGCAATGGACCTAGTCCCATGCAAACAGTGAAAATGAAGGTTAAATTTCATCGCATTTGGTCAAAATCTTAATGTATGTGAGAAACACATAGTGAAAATTTTCTCACTAAGACCGAGAAAAATATTGAATTTTTTGTCACATTGCCAGCAATGGACCTAGGCGCATGCAAATAGTTTAAATGACGGTTAAATTTTATCGCGCTTGGTCAAAATCTTCAAGTATGTGAGAAACACATAACCTAACCTAACCTAACCGAGAAAAATATTGAATTTTTTTGTCGCATTGCAAGCAGTGGACCTAGGTGCATGCAAACAGTGAAAATGACGGTTAAATTTTATCGCGCTTGGTCAAAATCTTAATGTACGTGAGAAACACACAATGAAATTTTTTTCACTACGACCGAGAAAAATATTGAATTTTTTGTCACACTGCCAACAATGGACCTAGTCGCATACAAAAAATGAAAATGACGGTTAAATTTCATCCTGTTTGGTCAAAATCTTATAGTATGTGAGAAACACATAACCTAACCTAACCTAACTTACCCTAACCTTACCTAACCTAACCTAACCTAGGTCATTGCTGGCAATGCGACAAAAAAATTCAACATTTTTCTCAGTTAGGTTAGGTAAGTTTAGGTTAGGTTAGGTTATGTGTTTCTCACATACTTTAAGATTTTGACCAAACGCGATAAAATTTAACCTTCATTTTCACTGTTTGCATGCGCCTAGGTCCATTGCTGGCAATGTGACAAAAAATTCAATATTTTTCTCGGTCCTAGTGAGAAAAATTTCATTATGTGTTTCTCACATACATTAAGATTTTGACCAAGCGCCATGAAATTTAACAGTCATTTTCAGTGTTTGCATGCGCCTAGGTCCATTGCTGGCAATGCGATAAAAAAATTCAACATTTTTCTCGGTTAGGTTAGGTTAGGTTATGTGTTTCTCACATACTTTAAGATTTTGACCAATCGCGATAAAATTTAACCTTCATTTTCACTGTTTGCATGCGACTAGGTCCTTTGCTGGCAATGCGACAAAAAAATTCAACAATTTTCGCGGTCCTAGTGAGAAAATTTTCAGTATGTGTTTCTCACATACTTCAAGATTTCGACCAAATGCGATGAAATTTAACCGTCATTTTCACTGTTTGCATGCGACTAGGTCCATTGCTGGCAATGCGACAAAAAAATTCAACAATTTTCGCGGTCCTAGTGAGAAAATTTTCAGTATGTGTTTCTCACATACTTGAAGATGTTGACCAAATGCCATGAAATTTAACCGTCATTTTCATTGTTTGCATGCGCCTAGGTCCATTGCTGGCAATGCGACAAAAAAATTCAACATTTTTCTCGGTTAGGTTAGGTTATGTTAGGTTAGGTTATTAGTCGTGACGTTGTTTAGCAAGAATTATAGATAAACCAAATGTGATCTATGGTGTTTATCACTGCAATTTGTTTATTTTCTATGGTAACTGTTCGTCTTCGCTTTGTTTTTACTACTGTTTTGTAAGCGTTTTGGGTGGAGTTAAAAAATCGAGATTTTTAAAATCTTTTTGGATTTGTAATATCTTTCCTCTCGCTTTCCTGCAAGTCAAAACATCGTTTATAAACAATGAAATCTGAGAGCCATATATTAAATTATATAAATGTGATTTTTTAAAAGAAATACGTGAGAATCAGTATAGAAGAATAAGATTACAGTCCGCCCTCTACCTACGCGTACGGTTCGTATAAAATATCCGCAACTATTTACAGTTAAATATGTCTAACGACCGTAATAATAACCTTAACTCTTAAATAATCAATCTGTTATACCTACCATCTATTTTAAATTAATACCGAAAGTAAAATTACAATTTTCATCATTTTAAGGTACTTTCGCATCATATCTATTTACGTGCATTCTCGCATGAATGCACATCGCACATCCTTTATTACAAATTTGGCATTTTTGGATATTACCAACAGCATTTTTGGGATTTTTTTTTTTCTAACACGTAAAGTCGAGTGTTCCGATTTCAAAAATGATATTTATACGCGGCGCAAAAATTTATTAAAAAAGTTATCACAGTTCAAAGTTTCATAATTCGTTCACACAAATCGATACAAATCTGACAGTTGCATGTTTTGTAACACGTAAAGTCGAGTGTTCTGATTTCAAAAATGATATTTATATGCGGCGCAAAAGATTATTAAAAAAATTATCACAGTTAAAAGTTTCATAATAATTAAAAGTTTTCGTTCACACAAATCGTTACAAATCTGAAAGTTGCATGTTTTGTCTATGACATGAATGATAGCGAT
This sequence comes from Agrypnia vestita, assembly GCA_016648135.1. NCBI lineage: Eukaryota > Metazoa > Arthropoda > Insecta > Trichoptera > Phryganeidae > Agrypnia > Agrypnia vestita. The sequence goes on along the minus strand of JADDOH010000326.1, from coordinate 141,250 downwards.
GCGCGATTACGATTATTATAACTCGAATTATTCGATTATTGAAATGTTTCGAATAATTCGATTATTAAAATCATTCGAATATCAATCTAGCACTGCGCGACGTGACGCCAGGCAAAGCCGAGAGCCGAGTACCGATCACGCCCACCCACTCCGCGAAGCATTCAACAACGAGTGATTCTACTAACCATCCCCAATAGGGATGGGCGTTGAATGGACGGACTAGTTGAAATCAACCGTTGACGTTGCATCGACGCGTCGACCGTTTACGTTTATCGCATGGACTAGTTGAATTCGTAGACGGTGGACAGCGGACGCCGTGGTCGGTGGACGATTCGAGATTAACGTAATGCAAAGCAACGAGCGAGAGCAAGACAAAACGTCTCCGTTTATTTCTCTTTTATCTCTCGCTGTCGACTTGTACATGCCATAGACGTCATAGACGGCTCGACGGGTAATTTCATTTCAACTCTAAAGTACACTACCATAGAGTGCAGATTTGTGTACACGAACTATGACTAGAGATTTGAAATTTGAATACATGCGTAGGGCGAGATAGGCTTAATAAGCTATTATCTATTATTTTTTTACTTGATTTTTTGTGATGTCACGTGCGACGATTCGGTGAATTCCCAATTTTACGCTGTATAAAATAAAACAATTCTGTTTAATTATTTTATTTTTTATTGAACTATTATTAATTAACAGGCCGGCTAGATATTTTTCTAAAATCAATATTTTATTCGATCGATCTCGACTTCTTATATCTACCTGAAAAGGGATGCTAAAATTTAATTATTGTGTTATTTCCTTACTTTTCAACTTTAGCATATAAATGATATAACTTGTAGGGAATACAATTTTCTATACCTAACTATGGTCCTTATTCAGGAGTCCAACATTAATTATTATATATGTAATATAATCTTGAATTTAGGTTTAATTAATTTTTATTAAAAATTCCCTATTTTCAACTTTAAAGATAAAAAAGTAAATCTATTATAATTTTGTTTACACCACTTTTTATTGGTTTTTTACATGTTTCGGGAACAATGTTCCTTTTCTCAGATTGAGCCTTAAACTAAAGTTGACAAATAATACAGATATATTTATTTATTAATAATGTCACCACAAAGTGAAAGCCTGACTTTGAAAGATGTATTCTTCAATGAATTTCTATATAACATCTCAAATGTAAAGTATTTTTAAATTATGTATTTATTTATAAATTTATAGATAATAAATAAATGTAAAGTATTTTTTACCGCACCTCATAACTGGCGCCTTTATTACGCAAAATCATTGTTTCCTTCAATTTTATTTACTCACATTTTAATGCTTATACCCAATACTTTCACTGCTTATATATGTAGTTTATATTTATATTTTACTGCTAACACCTGATATTGCTGTGTATACCTACTTCTTTCTTTGTTATAAATAGAAAGAAGTACATAAAACAATATGTAAAAGCCTATAATGTGCGTAAACAAATAAATAATAAAATATTTATTTTTACAAATAAGCACAAGTAGCGGTTCTACTTTCCCCGAAACTATATTCCTTCGAACTTCTTTAAATTTTAAAAATTAACGTCATAAAAATAGCCAACGGCTGAGCCGTCGAGAAGCGTCGCGTTGAACCGTAGACAGTTGACCATCGTCCCGACGTTTAGATAGAACGTCCGGGACGTCCGCGTAACGAAGTTGACGCATCAACTAGTTGACGAATTCAACTAGTTGATCGTCTCGTCGATGGATGGACGTGGACGGTCTCGTTTCGTCGACGGTAAATACGTCGACGACCCATCCCTAATCCCCAATAATTTCAACACGAGTGATCACTCACGATGGTTAGTAGAATCATTCGAATGAAAATTAGGTATGAATAAAAAAGATTCTTAAGTATATATTTCTCTCTCATTTGATAAACCATTGGCTTCATATATAAGAAGAAGACAGATGATAACAGAATGTCGTAACGTATTTGACAAACGAAAACTTCTTAACATAGACAAGGAAAGAGTTTTTATTGTCTTTCTTTGTCTAATCTCCTTACAATGTGAGTGAATGTTGGTGAACGTATGTCTTTTGTCTTTTTGCCACAGCCGGCGGCTAACTTCAGACCGAATGATTATTCGAATAATTCACTCGCCGTTGACGTCGATTATTGATTCGATTATTTACTCAGTTACTAATTCTATTCGAATAAAATTAGTAACTAATGACCGAATGATTATTCGAATGATTCACTCGCCGTTAGCGTCGATTATTAATTCGATTATTTACTCAGTTACTAATTCTATTCGAATAAAATTAGTAACTAATGTCAACGCCGAGTGAAATCATTCGAATGATCATTCGGTCCGATGTTCGCCGCGGTCAGCGATAATATTATTGTTTGTTAGACGTTGAATTTTCGATTTTTAGAGGGAGTTAAAAATAATAGACATATATTTTTTTAAGAATAGCAATTTTGAAAAAATAGGTATGTTAAATTTTAATTATTTGGCTTTGAATAACGAATTAACATGACGCTGTGAAATACTTGGTGCATTAAATAAATAAGACATATGTTTATTGAATTTGGCATACCTAGCTCTGTTCTTATTTTTTGAGGACAATAAAAATAATTACTTTTAATATCATCCAATGTACATTATTTATATCATTTTAATATTATAACAATATTATAACCCCGATTTTCATAAAATTAATGAAAATATCGGAAGAATCATAAAAATAATAAAACTTATTATAAAAATATTCATATTCAAATCACGATAACTAATAGGCATCAACTTATCATCGCTGCATATACCGAATGTAACATACCTAGTTCACAATATTTCATAGGTAGCTGCCTACGTTGAGTCAAAAACGCTCAAGCAACCATGACCTAATATCAATAGGTAGTAACGGAGATAATCGATAAAGTTGTATTTTTCTATTCAATATTTCTGACTAATATTCTGCAAAAAAGTTGGACCATCATTCAAGTAACATATGTATACCAAAAATTTAAATTTCAATCGCTTTAATATAGGCCAAATAAAACGAAAAAACTTTAATTTCTGAAAAAAAATCTTTAAAAAAAGTTTTAATCATTTGGCTTGTGTTAAAGCATAGCAATCTTTATAAGTTAAAGCGAAAGTTTTAACTTTTCAAAGCAAGAAAATTTCAAATTTCAAAATTCAGTCTATATTGTAATTGTCCTGAAGAAGGTTGAGTCCAACCGAAACTAGTTGACAAATGTATAGCAATTAAGTGGTTTAAAACATAGTGTGTAATTTTTTCTTAAATTTCGAAAGTTTTAATTTTTGTTTTAAGTTATTTTAATGACGGTCCAGCTTTTTGCAAAAGATGAGTATAACAATGCAAATTTTGAAGTTAATTATCTCCGTAACTACTGATATTAGGTCATGGGTTGCCTGAATATTTTCGATTCATAACATAGGCAGGAATCTACCACTGAAATATTGTGAACTAGGTCTGACACACTTTGTATAATATAGCTCATGTTCCGGATGGGAACACCTTTTTTATGCGGCTCAGTAGTCTTCGCTGGTGGGGCAGAGATCGCCACCAGAATTTGCAGTGAAGCTCGTAGTCCGTGGATATGCCAGAAGTCAAACGCCGAAGTAGTGCTTTTATCGTATTAAAGTCGAAGAAAAAATCCGAAGCGAAGTCCAAGTCAGAAAGCAGTGGTCACAAAAATCCAAGAAAGCAGAGTCCAAAGTAGGTGAGCAGGGTCAGAAAGAAAAGGCAGCAAGAAGATTGTCCAAATAGCGGTTCTCGTACCGACGCGGGTGGCGTATCTGTGGTACCCGCTCAAAAAATGCATTTTATTTATACCAAATTCAAAATTTCACAAGATTGCGTCATAGCATATTACAGAAACCAATGAGATTGCGTAATTCTGGGAAGGCGCCGCAGCGCTCCCAGCGGCCGAGCGGTGAACTACGTCATTCGCGGTTGCACAATTTCACCGCGCGGCAGATTTCATATGACAGATACAAATTAATTCATAAAAAATGCATTTTAGCTCCCAAGAGACTAATACTGTGTTATTTTGTAATAACAGACCTAGCAGATGATAATAACACAGTTATTTGGACGGGCTGGGTCATACAAGGCCCAAAAAACTAAAATTAAATTCGCCACAAACGGCTCAAATTTTCAAAAATTCATAAAAAATCAAAAACAGCAGTTTTACAAGTTTTGCTATGACAAATGTAATTTGCGCATGCAAGCGCTCATTTTAACAGTAATTCCAAATATTTCAGGTAAATATTTACTGAGTTATAGGCATTCAAAAAAGCGCCAAAAACCAATTTCTTTATTTCACTCTCAGGCGCGCCTATATCATTCCACATGTATAAAAATACATTTTCCAGACAGGCATTCAGATAAGGAATGCAATGACACTACATAAGTAGGAATTCGTCCACGGTAAGCCGCTCTGGTTGTCGATAAAAAATTCAACTTTTTAATATCCTCCACGGCGAGCCGTGTGCGCGAGCTTACCGCGACGTGGGCCCGCAAACAGGCGTCTACCGTTTCCAAATCGAGAAAAATACAAAATTTTTCTCACGGTCTTCCAGTACTCATTCATTTCATGCTGACCATCTCCACGATGGCGCCCGGTGCAGGCCTTCGGGCCCCCGTGGAGGGTATCCCATATACGCATCTCAGACGGGGGCTCGGAATTGAGTACTAGGCGTTAGAAGTTATAGCCGGTCAGGTAAGTTTGTAAAATCTCACAACAAACAGGCTGCATTTTTCATATTCATTCAACAAAGGGCCAATCTCCGGTCTAGTGTCCGGGCGATGTTGTTCTACAGCTAGTTGGAAGCAGTATGCGCGCGCGGCCCCCCTCCAGTCGCGGCAACAGCCGCTGGGCACTGACTTGCGCGCGCTCCAAGCGGCAACCCGATTTTCAGTAGCGGCATACACGCCTCGTCTCCAATGCAATTTTCTGTATGTAGCGGCTGATTTATTGTGGACACGCGCCGCTCATAGTGGTCATGTTATGTTCTCATTTTTTTACATGGCTCAACCCTGTCCGTTCCAGCTCATATGTGATGTTTAGTTTATTCTGTGATAATTGAAAAAAAAGTAACTGCGAAGAATAGACTCTTTCTCATTTTTTCATGTTTTTTGCACATAAAATTACTTTGCATACTTCCGACATTTGCGGAATTTATTCTGTACTGACTTACGGCCACAAAATGTGAGAGTATAGAGAAAATATTATATATTAGTATTAATTTCTTTGCGGGTAACCCGCGTCAAAGTCTGGTCCTCAGAAGGATCATTCGTCAACCGACGTTTCGCCTGAATCGCAACAGGCATCTTCAGGGTGCCTTGTTAATAAATTTCCATCACGAGGGGCAGTGCGAGCACGTCCGTTCATATTGGAAGCTTACTACCAAGCCTTGTAGCCAGTGACATGGCCACTGGACTACGAACTTCAATGTTATTTACCAATTTTTTCGCATGGTTTGGCCATGTGGAACTGAGGAGCAAGGAAAGGTAAGGAAAATTGTTTGTCGAAGGCAGCAGAAACAGAGGGCGTCTGCGGAATTAAAATAATAAAACAACATATTCGGTGTATCAAACTCTTTTATTGTATTTTATATAAGTATTAACAGGAAAATGAAAATTTTAATAAAAAAAATACAACTTTCAATTATAATTAAATGAAGCCATATCTCTTTTGGCTTTACGCCTTTCCAAAACAACTTCGTGAATTTCCTGCCGATTCTTCAGTAGTGTTTTGAAAATCTATAACTGAAATGCTATAATTTTTTCTCTGCATGTCACTTGGAGTCATTTTGGCTTTTATTACCTGCAAACAAAGAAAAGGTTATAAACAGAGAAACTAGAAGAAAAACAATATAGATCAAATTAAAAAACATTTTGTAATCGCAAAGACTAAATATGTAGGAAAACACGTAATTTTATCAATAAAGGTACAACATTAACAAGAATAAAATTAAACAACCAAACGTAACCTAAAATTAAGTTTTTAATAAAATTAAACAACCAAACGTAACCTAACCTAAAAAAGGGGGTTATACAATTTGGCGGCTAATCGTAGGAATTCATCGGCTCGGTCCACGTACAACTCTTTACACCTTTTTATAAACATGTAACGAGCCAAATTCTCGGGGTGATGGTACTTATGACTTATTCTGTTGTTGACTGAATAAAGTATTTATTGAATATTTCGTGAAAAACTTGTTTAATATAATTACTTGATATACCGGAGTCGGGGGGGTAAGGTCTGAGGGTTGAGAGGATGATATAAAATCACGGTGTGGTAAACCGGCCGGGAGATCTCAGATCTACGTATGCCGGCGGTTACGCCCTCCCCTAGGTACAATCAAAACGTCAGGTGACTGACTAGGACACTGATATCTCGAGGCGGGTGAAGGGATATAAAAATAATAAAATCGAAACAATTTTACAAGTTTCTATATTGGGCACTGTAGCAAATTAATTTACATGAAACATTAATCTTAACCTACATACGACGCAGCAAAGTGGTTACTAATTTAAAAATTACATGAACCCTAATTTAGAGGGAGAGGACAAAATTATAAACAAAGAAAGGAAAAAAGACAAAACACATAAAAAATCTGATCTTACTGCTAAAATGAATGGTGACGAGGTTAAATTAACACTTCGGTAGAACCAGGTGGGCGGAGAAAAAGTCTTTAGATCGGGGTAACCTGTTTCGGAGAGTTCGGCAGGTGTCTTCTTCGTGCTGCTTCGTGGTGGGCGGCGGCTTCTGGCGTCGGCGTCGTCCTCTGACTGTGCAGGCTACGTCGGCGGCTTCTGACGTCGGCGTCGTGGCGGTCGTCGGCAGAGCGTCGGTCCTCCGTCGCGGTGGTACACTGCGGCGTCGCGGCGGCACTGATACTTAGGCGTTTGCGGCGGTGCGTCACAGCACTCGGTAGCGAATGGCGGTTGTTGCCGTTCGCGCTTTCGCTCCTCCAGGAGTTGCTAGAGTGATCGGCGATGCTGTTTTTACGGGCACCGCTAGAATCTCTAGCTTCTCCACACTCAACTCAACTCAACTCCTAACTCAACTCAACTGCTTTCTTGGCGGCCGGCTTCGCCTTATACTCTCTCCCCGGCGACCCAGGGTGTGGTCGCGGGGAGTCGAGGGGAAGCCTCCAGTTGGTCTTCCGCCGATTGGCTCCTTTGATGTCCGCCTCCGTCGTCCATTCGTCTCTCTTGATCCCTCCTAGGTCCCGATTGACGCTATTGGTTACTGAACCCAATGTTGCCTCCGTTCCGCCCCCTATTGTTCTCCCAGTTTGCGGCTAATCTCGATGCTTTTCTGGTATGTAGGCCTAAACACTTTGTTATTTCACGAACGCTTTGTTCACTGTTCATATCCCTATCCCGTCACCAAAAAAAACATTGCAAAATGAATTAAACTTAAGGAAAATATTACAGTACAAATTGGCAAAGGCGGAAAATTGAAAACACGAATTCGCATCAACACTTATTACCCAAAAATAAAACTGCTTACATATACATACTTAATTAAATCGACACGCCAGATAGACATATTTTTATCGACCAGTTATTTCTACCATTATTGACTAATTACATGGGATTGAACGTAGGGTTTCATTAGATCATAGTAAAATTCCTTAAGTATGCATTACATTATCAATCTTGTTATTAAGTGTCAGTTTGATTCTTACAGTAGGCCTCCCAATATTTAACGTTATTTATACATTACATCATTACAGGTCAATCCTTATCATCTACATTGATTATCTTCGATGCCTCCACAAAATCATTATTATTTTTCTATTTTTTTTGATAAACCGGACGGTATTTAAAATTTACCATCCGCATATTCTCTTCCTTTCGTTTTCTTTTTAATCTTTTTTCTTTAACAATGAAAAAATGTACTTGATACTCAGTTTTATTTTTAATTCTAGCTTAAACAAAACAAGCTATCGTACTTCTTAGTTGGACCAAACATAATTGTCAATATGTGACATAGAGATACAAAACAAAGGGGCTAAAATTATACAGACATCGTGGCATTTCTTAGTGAATCAATTAACATAAAAACTTATTTACATGGGATACATGCTTCAAGCGGGTCCCCTAATGTTAATGTTCTGTATACATCTTTGTAATTTCTTTGCCACTTGCCCAAAAGGAATGCTTACATATACTAACATAATCAAATTCGATAGACATTTTTTTTTTCAAGAAATTATGTTAAACCTTATTACTAGAAGAAAAATTAAGAAAACTTGGCGTAAATGAATTAATGTAACATTATTTACACCTAAATAATGTAAATTCTTACTTCAATATGTAAGCTGGATTGAATGCGAAACATTTCGTAAAGAGTAAAATTAATTACAAATAAATAATAATAAAGCTCAAAAGCTTTATTATTACTAGATTAAAACAACTATTTTAAAACAGACCGACAAATCATATTGCTTAAACGAGTAATCAAAACAATAATTGCATGTTTACAGATAGGTTATATACCTACAACCTACAAATTTGTATAACAACAGTAAAAAAAAAACACAATATTGGGAGCTTGAATAACTAATGACAAATTAACATTATTCTTAAAAATAATTAAAACTCACAAATTAACATTATTCAACTAGGTGTATGTAATATATGAAAACATAAGACATGAAAGCCTCGATCTAAAGTAATATTAATGTTTATTCCAACACGGCATTTACTTATTTGCAATTAATTAAACTATTTTGTTTCAACCCAGTGTGCTAAAATTCATTCTGCAGACAGATTTCAAAAGACTAAAAAGTCGGAATCTTATATCTCTTCAACCGTGTTACATTTTTTCACGAGATAATATTCTATCACGTTATATATTATATATTACATCAATATCAAACATCGTCGGCAATAATACAATCAAGTTTTTTTCCCTTTTGTCACGATCAATACATTTTTTATTATTTGCTCCAAGTTAGATTAATTCGGGATGATCTCGTTATTATTTCAAATTGCAATGTCCCGTTCATTTCGGTACTTAACAATAGAATACAGAATAAATGAGAAAACTACATATAAAACGAGTAACATCCACCTGCAGAGGTGGCCTGGGTTATCTAAACTATCATTACCTTACTTAAATTAAACATATCAGTTGCTCATTAATTAGGTACATATTACATTGATATTATGATTCACCACTTTGCCTCAATTTCTAATTCGGCCTCTACCTTCTTAATTGATTGACCCCTGTTATCTTTATTGATAATGACCGCCTGGTCGTGCGTTGCGGGATCCTCGCGCCCTTATAATAATAATATAATTTATACGATCCTACATCTCGCGGATAGTGTCGCCATGTGGGGATCGGTATGTCAGCGCTTTCTAAAACATCTCTATTGTCTGTCGAGGACAATAGTAAGTTTACTGCGACGACTTTCGGAATTATTATCTTGTTTTTCTAAAAAATGTCTTTCCCAAAACAATGGCGACTTCTCTAACAAACGCAGCTTTCTAAACCGTTGTCCCATGTGTTCGCATTTGGCCAAGATGTTCTTTCTATTGTTTAATCGGGGTTAGAGATATACGTCCCGCTGCAAGAAAAGGTTTACCGTTTTTACCCTTCCAAGATGTTACTTAAGAACAAAAGGTTGCGAACGTATTGCCCATCCTAACAAAAGGCCGTGCACTATTAATGTCTTCGGCAACCCTAACTTTCTAATTCATTGTTTCATATGTTTTATGGCGGGCTATCCTAAGACGATCGTCCGTCGCAATGTTATTTTTTTGAACAATAGGCCACATATTTCGTCCTCGAACAAAAGATCGAACCTGCCGGGGCTGTCCTGGCTGTGACCACATGGCGCGTGATCTTCGAAACATGGGCGCTTTGATTTCGGTATTGCCCTAGGACAAAATTAATAACCTGGTTCGCGTCATATTCCGGTACATCAACACGCACCCCCCCGAGTTGACGCGAACCGGTTATTATTAGGCCACCTGATGTGCGTTTAGTGGTCGCTAGCACTCCCTCTTCAGCATTAGCCCAGCGACCTAATCTATCGTTCCGCGCGAAGAGCCAAGGCGACAAAACAAAAAAAAATATCTCGGACTGACTCCTGACCTAGGGGTTATCAAACTATATTGGGGAACAGGGAAAACGGAAAAAAATTCTCCAGCCTTCTGGCTTCCGGTGTCACTCATCTCCCTTCCGGTTATTACTTGCGTGCGTGCGTGTGTGTATGTGTGCGTTTTCCTATGCAGCCCTCCTCGCTCTTTTTCTCACTTCACTCCGGCGGGTCCATGTCGGCGCCCTGCCGACGATGGGGTCCGCGCCCGCGACCCCCCTTTCGGGTCCTTCCTCGCCTAACACGCCCTTGTGCTCCGGCGGTTTCCTTCGTCGTCTCCCCCTTATGCATCCATATCGGCGCCCTGCCGATGATGGAACCGTGCCTGTGACCGCTGCCTGGGTCCTCCGTCGTCTCACGCTCGTCTCGCTTCGTCCTACCTCGTCATCCCTGCGTCCGCATTCAGCGCTCTAGCCTTGCTGGACTCTGTTCTACGCCCGCTGCATATTCCGGCGCCACAACACATACGAGAAAAAAAACACACGCCGCACTAACGCGCCTCGCACTGAGACCGGTTTTGAACAAGGAGAATTATGAACATTTAAAAAAAAACAAATAACGCCTACGTCGTCGCCTCGGCCACCTCGTATCCTATTTATCGTTAATTTCGAACTACGCATCGCTTGGTACTTAACCCACTTCCGGTCTGGTAGTAAATCTTAACCGACGAATAAAAAATAAAAAAACGGTAAAATAGAAAGTGGTGCCTACTCTATATTCAAGTGTACGATAACGAGAGAGAAAAAAAACACTCTGAATCTCCCTTTCTTACTACGATTACAATTATCGTTCACGTACACCCAGAGGCAGTAAAACATTACCAGTCGTCCTCAATGAGTGGGCAAATTAGGACCTACACTAAACTCATTATCGTCAGCGACCGTAAACTCGACCTAAATATACATTTTTGAAGTACTCGGTCGGCCCCTCCTAATTAAGTAACAATGGGGTGTTATGGGGATTATCGGCGCCTGGGGCCGTTGACCCGCTATTTACTATTCCTAGCTCGAGTGCATCATAAAACGACCTTTCCCGGCGCCCATTGTCCGGGACGAAACCAAAATGGTTTGACTGTCGGCACACCGCTGTCATTTCGATAATCTATCGGAATATATTTTATTCTTACGTGTTAACTAATTTCTAATATCTCCACTTAATTCTAACTTATATAAACGAGAAAAAAAATTAAAAGTGTTTCCGGGAGAAGAACTGCTGCTATAATCGTCCGTACTCTAATTTAAATCTATTCTTACTATAATGTCTTCATTTTGGTGCCCCGGTAAAATAATATCTTGGTATCCGGTTGTCTCCCCGGACATATCAAAACCGCGAAAAGATTCGCCGACTGTACAACGCTATCCGCCCTTCGTGAAATCCGCGGTTCTACTTGCGCCGCGAGCCTTATCGCGACAAAAATCGTCTGCAGGAAAATTACATAGTAACATATTCCTACTTGTGGCGGTTGGCGAAATTGTTCCCTTTCCGCGCACGATTTTATTTCTTTACGGAACCCCATGGTTAGGTGCACGATTCGTCGCACCCAAGTTTATCATATGGTACCGACCGGGTAAGTTATTAGGCTCGATTACTAGGCCTGTGGGCGCCAGGTACTTTAAGGTTGAAGTACCAACCGATTAGCTCGATTCTATCATCCCTCGTTTCACTCGCTAGATATCAGTGTCTTTAATCTAAATCTCAGGGTGGGATCCGCCAGAAAACCCTTTCCCGGCGTGCTTTATACGCACGAGCCCCGCGTTGGAAGCGCCACTTGATATACCGGAGTCGGGGGGGTAAAGTCAGAGGGGTCAGAGGATGATATAAAATCACGGTGTGGTAAACCGGCCGGGAGATCTCAGATCTACGTATGCCGGCGGTTACGCCCTCCCCTAGGTACAATCAAAACGTCAGGTGACTGACTAGGACACTGATATCTCGAGGCGGGTGAAGGGATATAAAAATAATAAAATCGAAACAATTTTACAAGTCTCTATATTGGGCACTGTAGCAAATTAAATTACGTGAAACATTAATCCTAACTTACATACGACGCAGCAAAGTGGTTACTAAATTAAAAATTGCATGAACCCTAATTTAGAGGGAGAGGACAAAATTATAAACAAAGAAAGAAAAAGGCAAAACACATAAAAAATCTGATCTTACTGCTAAAATGAATGGTGACGAGATTAAATTAACACTTCGGTAGAACCAGGTGGGCGGAGAAAAAGTCTTTAGATCGGGGTAACCTGTTTCGGAGAGTTCGGCAGGTGTCTTCTTCGTGCTGCTTCGTGGTGGGCGGCGGCTTCTGGTGTCGGCGTCGTCCTCTGACTGTGTAGGCTACGTCGGCGGCTTCTGACGTCGGCGTCGTGGCGGTCGGTAGCGAGACGTCGCTTCTTTTGTCACTGGGCGTCGCGGCGGTACACTGTGCGTCGCGGTTTCTGATACGTCGTTTCTGGCGTCGCGATGCCGATTCGGTGGTCGCTACCGTTCGGACTTACTTTCTTCGAGAGTTACCAGGGTATTCGGCCGGACCGATTTTACGGGTCAGGCTAGAGTTCCTGGTCTCTCCACCTTCAGCTTCTAACTTCAACTCCTAACTCCAACTTCAACTCAACTCCTAACTCAACTTCAACTCAACTCCTAACTCCAACTTCAACTCCTCAACTCGACTCAACTCCTAACTCCAACTTCAACTGGTTTCTCGGCGGCTGGCTTCGCCTTATATTCTCTTCTCGCCGGCCTGAGGCGTGACCGACGGTGGAAAGGGGGCATCCCTTAGCTCCCTATTGGTCCGGATGATGTAGACCGTCTCCCGGTCGGGCCGCTCTTGATCCACCCTCGTCGTCCATTGGCTTCCTCTGGGTCCATCCCAGGCCCCGATGGACGTTACTGGTTACGGGACCCGGCGTCGCATATGTTACGCCCCCTATTGTTCTCCCAGTTTGCGGCTAATCTCGATGCTTTTCTGGTATGTAGGCCTAAACACTTTGTTATTTCACGAACGCTTTGTTCACTGTTCATATCCCTATCCCGTCACCAAAACACATTGCAAAATGAATTAAACTTAAGGAAAATACTACAGTACAAATTGGCAAAGGCGGAAAATTGAAAACACAAATCCGCATCAACACTTTACCCAACATTACCCAAAAATAAAACTGCTTACATATACATACTTAATTAAATCGACACGCCAGACATATTTTTATCGAGCAGTTATTTCTACCATTATTGACTAATTACATGGGATTGACGCAGGGTTTCATTAGATCACAGTAAAATTCCTTGAGTATGCATTACAATATTAATCTTATTATTAAGTCGTCGGTTTGATTCTTACAGTAGGCCTCTCAATATTTAACGTTATTTATACATTACATCGTTACAGGTCAATCCTTATCATTAACATTGATTTAACGCTATTTATACATTACATCATTACAGGTCAATCCTTATCATTAACATTGATTCAACGTTATTTATACATTACATCATTACAGGTCAATCCTTATCATTTACATTTAAAATTTACCACTCCGCATATCCTCTTCCTTTCTTTTTCTTTTTAATTTTTTCTTCTTTAACAATGACAACATGTACTTGATACTTAGTTTTATTTTTAATTTTAGCTTAAATAAAACAAGCTATCGTACTTCTTAGTCGAACCAAACATAATTGTCCATATGTGTCATAGAGATACAAAACAAAGGGCTAAAATTATACAGACATCGTGGCATTTCTTAGTGAATCAATTAACATAAAAACTTATTTACATGGGATACATGCTTCAAGCGGGTCCCCTAATGTTAATGTTCTGTATACGTCTTTGTAATTTCTTTTGGGATTACAAAGTACATGAATTTGCATCAACGCCACTTTCCCGAAAGGAATGCTTACATATACTAACATAATCAAATTCGATAAACATTTTTTTTTTTAAGAAATTATGTTAAACCTTATTACTAGAAGAAAAATTAAGAAAACTTGGCGTAAATTAATTAATGTAACATTATTTACACCTAAATAATGAAAATTCTTACTTCAATATGTAGGCTGGATTGAATGCAAAACGTTTTTTTTAGGACTTTCATTATACTAATCATTATCTTATCAAATCAGCTTTCTTCCACCCCTGGTATAAGAATATAAGAAAAGAATAAAAATAGAGAACACTAAAAAAATTATATAAGCCACATTCCACCAGGCAGACAATTGAAAATTTTCCAAACAAGAATTATTTTGAATACCAATAACGGAAGTCCCTACTACTGGGAGCTTGAATAACTAATGACAAATTAACATTATTCTTAAAAATAATTAAAACTCACAAATTAACATTATTCAACTAGGTGTAATACATGAAAACATAAGACATGAAAGCCTCGATCTAAAGTAATATTAATGTTTATTCCAACCCGGCATTTACTTATTTGCAATTAATTAAACTATTTTGTTTCAACCCCGTGTGCTAAAATTCATTCTGCAGACAGATTTCAAAAGACTAAAAAGTCGGAATCTTATATCTCGTCAACCGTGTTACATCTTTTCACGAGATAATATTCTATTACCTTGGGTTATCAATATCAAACATCGTCGGCAATAATACAATCAAGTTTTTTTTCCTTTTATTACGATCAATACATTTCTTATTATTTGCTACAAGTTAGATTCATTCGGGATGATCTCGTTATTACTTCAAATTGCAATGTCCCGTTCATTTCGGTATTTAACAATAGAATACAAAATAAATGAGAAAATACATATAAAACCAGTAACATCCACCTGCAGAGGTGGCATGGGCTATCTAAACTATCATTACCTTACTTAAATTAAACATATCAGTTGCTAACATAACGATCCTACATTTCGCGGATAGTGTCGCCATGTGTGGAATCGGTATGTCAGCGCTTTCTAAAACATCTCTATTTGTTATATTTTTTAGTTTATGTTATGTTATATGTCTGTCGAGGACAATAGCAAGCTTACTGCGACGACTTTCGGAATTATTATCTTGTTTTTCTAAAAAATGTCTTTCCCAAAACAATGGCGACTTCTCTAACAAAACGCAGCTTTCTAAACCGTTGTCCCATGTGTTCGCATTTGGCCAAGATGTTCTTTCTATTGTTTAATCGGGGTTAGAGATATACGTCCCGCTGCAAGAAAAGGTTTACCGTTTTTACCCTTCCAAGATGTTACTTAAGAACAAAAGGTTGCGAACGTATTGCCCATCCTAACAAAAGGCCGTGCACTATTAATGTCTTCGGCAACCCTAACTTTCTAATTCATTGTTTCATATGTTTTATGGCGGGCTATCCTAAGACGATCGTCCGTCGCAATGTTATTTTTTTGAACAATAGGCCACATATTTCGTCCTCGAACAAAAGATCGAACCTGCCGGGGGCTGTCCTGGCTGTGACCACATGGCGCGTGATCTTCGAAACATGGGCGCTTTGATTTCGGTATTGCCCTAGGACAAAATTAATAACCTGGTTCGCGTCATATTCCGGTACATCATCTTTATATAGAAAATATGAACGCGATTGGAACGTCGCACACAACGGACGCAAGATGACCATAGAAAAGAGGTAGGTAGGTACGTCAGTCTACTACGATTCGTGCTACTATATTTTATTTATTCTATTTTCTATGGCGCCGGCTACATGTTTATTTTGGTCTATATTCTGTAGGGATGGGTCGTCGACGTATTTACCGTCGACGAAACGAGACCGTCCACGTCCATCCATCGACGAGACGATCAACTAGTTGAATTCGTCAACTAGTTGACGCGTCAACTTCGTTACGCGGACGTTCTATCTAAACATCGGGACGATGGTCAACTGTCTACGGTTCAACGCGACGCTTCTCGACGGCTCAACCGTTGGCTATTTTTATGACATTAATTTTTAAAATTTAAAGAAGTTCGAAGGAATATAGTTTCGGGGAAAGTAAAACCGCTACTTGTGCTTATATGTAAAAAGAAATATTTTATTATTTATTTGTTTACGCACATTATAGGCCTTTACATATTGTTTTATATACTTCTTTCTATATATAACAAAGAAAGAAGTAGGTATACACAGCAATATCAGGTGTTAGCAGTAAAATATAAATATAAACAACATAAATAAGCAGTGAAAGTATTGGGTATAAGCATTAAAATGTGAGTAAATAAAATGGAAGGAAACAATGATTTTGCGTAATAAAGGCACCAGTTATGAGGTGCGGTAAAAAATACTTTACATTTATTTATTATCTATAAATTTATAAATAAATACATAATTTAAAAATACTTTACATTTGAGATGTTATATAGAAATTTATTGAAGAATACATCTTTCGAAGTCAGGCTTTCACTTTGTTGTGACATTATTAATAAATAAATATATCTGTATTACTTGTCAACTTTAGTTTAAGGCTCAATCTGAGAAAAGGAACATTGTTCCCGAAACATGTAAAAAACCAATAAAAAGTGGTGTAAAAAAAATTATAATAGATTTATTTTTTTATCTATAAAGTTGAAAATAGGGAATTTTTAATAAAAATTAATTAAACCTAAATTCAAGATTATATTACATATATAATAATTAAAGTTGGACTCCTGAATAAGGACCATAGTTAGGTATAGAAAATTTGTTGTGAAAAGTTGAAAAGTAAGGAAATAACACAATAATTAAATTTTAGCATCCCTTTTCAGGTAAATATAAGAAGTCGAGATCGATCGAATAAAATATTGATTTTAGAAAAATATCTAGCCGGCCTGTTAATTAATAATAGTTCAATAAAAAATAAAATAATTAAACAGAATTGTTTTAATTTATACAGCGTAAAATTAGGAATTCACCGAATCGTCGCACGTGACATCACAAAAAATCAAGTAAAAAAAATAATAGATTATTAGCTTATTAAGCCTATCTCGCCCTACGCATGTATTCAAATTTCAAATCTCTAGTCATAGTTCGTGTACACAGATCTGCACTCTATGGTAGTGTACTTTAGAGTTGAAATGAAATTACCCGTCGAGCCGTATATGACGTCTATGGCATCTACAAGTCGACAGCGAGAGATGAGAGAGAAATAAACGGAGACGTTTTGTCTTGCTCTCGCTCGTTGCTTTGCATTGCGTTAATCTCGAATCGTCCACCGACCACGGCGTCCGCTGTCCACCGTCTACGAATTCAACTAGTCCATGCGATAAACGTAAACGGTCGACGCGTCGATGCAACGTCAACGGTTGATTTCAACTAGTTCGTCCATTCAACGCCCATCCCTAATATTCTGTGCATGTTTATAATTTGTGGTCTATATTCTGTGATAATTTGCGCCGGTCATAGAAAACTAGTTTTGGCGGGTTTTTCTGTTTCGATATTTTCGTTCTTTTCTAAACCGCGGTCACCGCGGTGTCCGGTGTCAAAAAGTGTTAATTCTCCGTCACTTATTCGATGTCAGAGTTCTTTTACAATTAGATTGGTCCGAGGAAGGTATTCAAATCGTTTTTGAAATGTCCACTCGTGCGTTGGAGCCCGAAATTTCTAACAAAGCGCTACCGCATTTAAAAAATTTGTTGAAGTCTGTGGAATGTTACGTGTGGTAAGTATTATAGAAGTTATCGGATATTCCTCTGTATGTTTTGTTTTATTCTGAAAATGATTGCATCATAATATGAAAGCTTTATTACGGATTTGTTAGATTTTCAATTCTCAATATGCGTCGTGCATGTAACAATCTGCGTCTTGCATGTAACAACTCGCTAAGATTTTGGGAATAGCCGGAAAGTTTTATTGGAAAAAATCACATTGCTATTGCTCAATGTGATGGTTTTGTTCTTGACATGCCGATAGGGATGGGTCGTCGACGTATTTACCGTCGACGAAATGAGACCGTCCACGTCCGTCCATCGGCGAGACGATCAACTAGTTGAATTCCTCTACTAGTTGACGCTAGGGATGGGCGTTGAATGGACGGACTAGTTGAAATCAACCGTTGACGTTGCGTCGACGCGTCGACGGTTTACGTTTATCGCATGGACTAGTTGAATTCGTAGACGGTGGACGGTGGACTATTCGAGATTCAACGTAGTGCAAAGCAACGAGCGAGAGCAAGACAAAACGTCTCCGTTTATTTCTCTCTCATCTCTCGCTGTCGAAAGAAAGAAGTAGGCATACACAATAATATCATGTGTAAGCAGTAAAATATTAGTTCAATAAAAAATAAAATAATTAAACAGAATTGTTTAATTTTATACAGCGTAAAATTGGGAATTCACCGAAACGTCGCACGTGCACATCGCAAAAATCAAGTAAAAAATAATAGATAATAGCTTATTAAGCCTATCTCTCCCTACGCATGCATTCAAATTTCAAATCTCTGTCACAGTTCGTGTACACAGATCTGCACTCTGTGATCCTGTACTTTAGAGTTAAAATGAAATTACCCGTCGAGCCGTCTATGGCGTCTACAAGTCGACAGCGAGAGATGAGAGAGAAATAAACGGAGACGTTTTGTCTTGCTCTCGCTCGTTGCTTTGCATTACGTTGAATCTTGAATCGTCCACCGTCCACGGCGTCCGCCGTCCACCGTCTACGAATTCAACTAGTCCATGCGACAAACGTAAACTGTCGACGCGTCGATGCAATGTCAACGGTTGATTTCAACTAGTCCGTCCATTCAACGCCCATCCCTACATGCCGACAATATGACGCAGAACTGAACATAAATCAAAAAGTGGTTTGCCTTTGAAGTTTATAAATAGGTGTATCGCTATTTTAACAAGACAGTGGATTTTGTTTTTAAAAAATAAAGCATATTAAAACAGTGAATAAAAAAATGAGTAAACTGCTATTTTGGTATTTATAACCAATATTCGTTGACATGACATGTCTACCTACAACATTACTGTTCAATAATATGTAACACTGCGTTGCGCCGCGCAATTACGCCAACTCGCTAGGTATTCGGTAAAAACAATTCATTAAAAAATATATCACCTACTTTTTTAAAGCATTATCTTTTTAATATTACCGAATAATTGATTATTACGAATCCCGGTCGTACCATGGATTACATACTGACTGAAAAACAGCACTCAGCTTTTTAACTGAATATGTATTAGAAATTTAAATTAAGTTGACTGATGAATTATGAAGTTATGAAATGTTTTTAAATATTACCACAATATATCCAGCCAACTACAGACCTATAAGCTTAACATCAGTTCTGTGTAAGGTAATGGAGAGAATTATCGCTGAGGACTGATGAAGATTTATGGAAGACAACGGCATTGTAGATTTGGATCAGCACGGATTTCCAGCCTGGATGTTCCACTGTAACTAATCTTCTCACATGTCTAAAAAGGTGGACCACTAGTTTTGATAGCCATGAGCCTATAGACATATTTTATCTAGATTTTGAAAAGGCTTTCGACAGAGTCCATCTTAATAGATTAATCGCTAAGTTAGAACATCTAGGAATCCGTGGTTCACTACTTTAATGGATTAAGAGCTTTTTGACTGAGCGCTCCTTTGCTGTCCGAGTGGGTGACTCTACCTGCACCGCAAGTAGTTTTAAGTGGAGTTCCACAGGGGAGTGTGCTGGGACCAATTCTCTTTATTTTGTACATTTTGGATCTTCGTGCTGCTGTCCAGTCCACTGTGAGTTTCTTTGCCGATGACACAAAATATTTCGATAACCCCCTTACTGACCATAAGGTGTTACAGAGAGACTTAAATCAATTATCGGAGTGGACAAGGCAGTGGCTTATATGTCTTAATGTTAACAAATGTTGTGTTCTCCATGTCGGCAAGAATAACCCAAATATTGAGTACACCTTAAAATAAAGCCTGATTAAGTCAGTGGTCTCGCAGAAGGATCTGGGTGTTACTATTACCAAGGACTTTAAATGGTGTGAGCACATAGCGAGTGTGGTTAAGAAGGCTAACTCTATTTTGTATGTGGTGAGAAGATCATTCCAACATCTGACAGTACCACTATTTACAACTATTTATAAGACATATGTGAGGCCTCTCCTCGAATATGCCTCTCAGATCTGGAATCCATATTTTGCTAAAGATATAGTTTTACTGGAAAATGTTCAGAGACGAGCCACAAAATTGCCCTTGGGTCTTAAAAACCTGGAATATGCGGAAAGGCTGAGAGTATTGAAACTGCCCACTCTTCAGGAGCGACGAGCAAGAGGTGACCTCATCGAGACATTCAAGATTCTATCGGGCTACTACAATATTACTAATATGACAGATATGTTTGCATTTAACACTAATGTGGGCCTTCGAGGACATCATCTGAAGTTGAACAAGTCTCGGTTCTCGTGTAACCCAAGAAAGCAATGCATTAAGCAATAGAGTGGTCAATATGTGGAACAGTTTGCCCGAGGATGTTGTGTCTGCAGCCAGTGTCAACCAATTTAAGAATAGGCTGGATATTCAAATGAGAGACAGTGATATGGGCCTATCAGCTTAAGGGGTTATATACCTTTTTGTGCGGAAAAAATAAGGAAACTTTGTTTTTTTTTTTTAAATATGTAGTAATAATTTTATTAAATCAAAGTTATAATTTTGTAATAGTATATTATTCATTGAATAAAACACGCCTTAATTTATTTAAAAATATTAACAATTGGCGGAGTTATGGCTCTTTCCCCGAAACCCTTTTTTTTTCATGAGGCTTGCGGTGATCACCATGGAAGTCCAGCAGGTTAACTGAAATCATAAAATCAAAAATATTTCATTAGTACATGAACATTCCTTGTACTTGAACGATTATTAAATAAATATTTTGTTTTTTCTGCATACGGGAATGTTTTTCTCAAAAAATCAACATTTTGAGCTCTAAAAATTTTATTAAAAAATTCTTATCTGCATGATAAAAAATTATGCATAAAAAATGAATCGTTCAAGTACACACAACATTAATTACGAACAATTTAAAAAAAAAATTGAAGAAAATCGGTCAAATAGTTTTTCTGCAATCGTGATCACGGCAAAGGCACTTTTGAAAAAACACCATTTCGAGATAATCGAGTTTAAAGTTTCAAGATTAGTTTATATAAACATTAAAGTCGATCAGGTAAACTTACAAATCATCGTCGATTCCGGGACCATATAGCGTGTCATCTGCACTCGATGCAGCCTCCAAAATATCTATTTGGTGTTGTCTGCTGGCCATTCGTCCCTCCCTTGTCGCACCTTGCGCCCGAAGTTCGGCCGTCGAAATTCGCCTCTCGTCCTGCTGCGCGACGTACTCATGAGCGTTGCTGCCACCATGCACCCCCATTGCCTCGAAAACTTTCAAAATAGATATTTGCCCCTGTTGAATATACAGGCTGATGTATAAGCAGCAATTCTTACAGGTACTGCACCTCCTGGAAGATGTTTCGGGGACAGTTGTAGCTCTCGTTGTTATTTTGAGTGAATCCACCGAGGCATCTTTCAAGCAATTCATCTTTAGATAAGTCTTCGTATATCGGCTTCATAATCTTCAATACATCATGGTAGGAGTGAACAAATCCGGGGATCTGGTTTTTCTTTTTTGGTTTCTTGTTGGGTAGCGCAGCAAAAGCTCTCTGCCACTCGCACCATGACTCATCACCGGCGGGACATTTATCGTGTTGGGGATTCGTGTCGGTTGAGCTATAGTGGTAAAACGTTGCCCAAATGTCATTTTTCATTTTCTCCAGTGAATTTGAATTCCGACGAATTGCTAACCCGTAGTAAACAGCCAACTTGTCTATCATTTTCCCAGTTAATTTTCCCCTACCACCCAGCCCTTTATTATTTTTTTTAGCGTTTCTCAGTCGTGTGCCCATTCGTTTCTGCACGTGTCCAATGCATTCCTTCTTCTGCACGACAAGGTCCTCGTATGGCTCCGCATTTTTTATAGAGAAAAAGTTTTGGAGTCGCCGTCACCAACGTAATTGGCGTACTTCACCCCATGCAATGTTTCGGAACGTCCGAACATTACCAGTATAGCATCTACCTCCATCTTGCCGGCTGATCCTGAATGATTAGATGTGCACTGAGGTTCATGAGTTTGAAACCATTCTATATACTCGGCAGTGTCCTTTTTTTCTCCCAAGTTTGGCACAATTTACAAAAGGCGCTTTTCACAGCAATGTCTACGATTTTCCCAGTGTAATACCCCACCAAAGAAGCGACCCCGTACAAGGAAGTGAATCCACGTTTCTTCCAAGTTCCATCGCCAGATACAGTCAAATGTTTTTTAATCAACCCCTCGTTTTTTTTCATTTCGTCACGCACAGCAAAACTAATAAAACGATCAAATACTGTTTTTACGGTAGTTAAAATTTGTTTCAAGATGGCATCGTAAGATTTTTGTTTCAGAAACGGTGGCATATCCATTAATCCACAAAATTTTTCACAGCCCGCTGCCCCCAAACCGAGCAATCGCATTGTCATTATGAAACGTCTATTGATTTCATACGCACCATCAATAACCGCGGTCATATTTATTTTACGCTGCTCACAGTTGTCACACGTTACTGCGATTTTGTATCCAAGTCCTCGCATTTCTATAGGCGCGAATTGCATAGAACCGTCACACGTATTGCATTTTACGTACTGTGAAATAGCCGTAAACACTTGAACAAAATTGATGATTCGATATTCCACCGAATGATCAATCGGCACATGAATATCGTCCTTCAATTTTAATTTCTTACGAGACGCACTGAAGCTACTTTCGTCCACTTCCACAGTTTGAGGATTAAAATATTGCTTCCTCTTTTTCGATCGCGATTTGTAATTTTTACTACCTTCACGAGTTACGCGTGTAATTTTTTGTCGGGAACTCATACTGATTTTTTGTAAAAAGGAAAATATTCGATTCTTAGATGCTCACGCTTCAGAAGTTCGTATACAACTGATTTATAAGGGTGTTTGTATGGTCAAAAATGGAGCACGTTCGAGTAAACATCGTACCTACCTCATGTAATTAACTTTCTACAATAACAAAAGATTTACCGTTAAGGCGGAGCGACCCCTGATAAGCGCTACCTGCTAAGCGGTCCCTTACCGCTATCTGCTCAGCCGTGCGGCGGTTACGAGGCGCACTTCGAAACTCTGCAAGTTTTGATCTATTGCTTGGATCTTCATGAAAATTTGAAGAAATGTTCTCAATGAGTTTTACTTTCAGATAAAGGAATAAAAAAAAAACGATTTTTGAAAAAAAAAGAAGGTATATAACCCCTTAAGCTGCCTGCCCATTATCAATAATAATAATAATAATATAACCATTAATTTTTTTTACGATAAGATATGGTTACAAATAAAATATTGGTAATAATCATACTTAAGTAATATTGCTTTTACTTATTATAGTTAAATTATGAAATTAAAATATCAAATTATTAACGAAGTTAGATCTTTAAATCATAAAAATGAACATAAGGAATTTTTCTAAAAAATAATTAACTTTTGATAAAATAAAAATAATTCCCATATATTCATTATTATTATTTTTATTTATTAAAATAATATTAATTTTTTATATAATATTTAAAAAATATATATTATTTTTACTGTTAATGTTGGGTCATTCATATTATTCAGTAAAGATTCATAAGCATTATTTTTAGATACGTCGTTTTTATAAAGTGGCGACCGTGGATTCCAGAGGTAAGAGTGACTTTTCGCATCACGCCAGCGGGCCACTTTTGAATATTATATTAATTAATTTTGTATGCGCGTATACACCCGCCCGCGCTTTCATTCTCTCACTCGCTGAGTCAAATTAACGAGCCAACGCAGTAACGCACAACACAGTTGGTGCGCCGTTTGCGCTAGTGCGCTGGGAGGCTGTAAGTGCGGTGCCCTGGCATAGTGCGTCGTGCGACGGCGCACAGCTCACTCGGCGCGTTCATATTTTGTTGCGCCGTGGCGCAATTTTGAGTTAACTCAATGAGCCGGCGCAATGCACTGCGCCAGAGTTACTGAGTTGACGCAAGGAATTTTGTTGAGTTACCCATGTCTACTTGAAGGAGTTTTATTGTTCGATAATATTGACTGGGCCAATATTGTAATAAGGTACAGATACACATGCTTTTTTAGTGGCATGCTAATGAGCATGCCACTACTAAGCATGCCCTAACAACTGTACACACTTGCTCATTACTAGCATGGTTATTAGTGGCATGCTCATAAATAAGCATGCCCAAAGCTAACAATCAAACGCACATGCTTATTGTGGCATGCTCTTGTTATAGAATAGAGACGCTCTTGTTCAAAATGGAAACTTTGCAAACTGAAATAGAAAATTTAAGTGAACCAATAAATCAAAACAGTTCCCGAGTTTCCATCCGCACATTTTTGATTTTAGTTTTTATAATTTTTATTGTAAGATTTGAATCATTCATGCCTTTTAATAAAGTTTCATAAACATTATTTCTCGCTATATTATTTTTACACAACGGTGACCGAGTATTCCACAGACATTTGTGATTCCTTTAATAAGTCATGAAAAGTAATGTTTTATCATCTCCCCAGCACGCCATATTAGTTTCATCTGTCGCGGACTGAGAAGATCACATTGATAATACTAGCCGCGAAGCCCGCGAATGACATAAGCATGCTCATAATAAGCAAGCCTGTTCACACATGCTCCAAAGATACCCCTTCTCATGGTGAATGACAGTGGCATGCTCATTACTAGCAACGTGCGTACACACATGCCACTAATAAGCAAGGTCTAAAGAAGGTCGATACTGCGCATGCTCACGTGCCACTAATAAGCATATGTATCAGTAGCTATAGCCCACACACCGCTCAGTATTATTGTTCAACATTTCTGTATTCTGCTTTTGAGATGTCTACGATGACGCACTCCACTCAACCAAGGTGGTTTAATATTTTCAATATGTACTTTTTTCTGGTTCAGTTAAAACAAAAATGTTAAATTTACTTAAAAATACGTTTGTTTAAAATTATTTTAGGTTAAGGTAACGTTTTTTATTTTAAATGAACTAATGATATATTGACACTGTTTAACTATCCACTTGCTAAATTAACAAATCCTTCTTCTCAGCGTACATGACTATATCGAGGGTGGACAGCCAAGAGGGCATTTGTAATTATTATGAAATTTACATGAAAACAAAAGGAAGTTTGGTAAATCTGATTTTGTCAATATTTCTTTGGCTAAATCCAAGAATATGAGTATTATAATGGATCCTTCTGAATGTAAGTATATTCGGTATAGTTGAGTGTTATGATTTCAAAATAAATCAGAATAGGGAAATTTCACATATTACAAATACCGATGAAAATATATGAAATAGTAGTGGCGTGCAGTGGGTATACACTTAGGTTATGCTGTGACCGACTATATACCTATATTAAAAATATATGTACTCATACCTATAAGGGTATATGCATTTAAAAAAAATTAACTATAAATAATGAACTATTTTGAGTAGCTTCAATCCACAAAAATAACTGCACTATAAAAAAAGTATTGTAAACAATATTTCCTAAATAAATAAATATTTTAAAATTTTCAATATATCTTAGCTGTATATATAATTAAGCCTGTGCGTTGTTTAATACATTCTCAGATGAATGAATCATTATCAGGTTTCGCGTCTACCAGACGCGTCGCAGTCTTTTCATACAACTTGCTCAGTTGTATGAAAAAACCATTAAAAATTTAAAAAATCCAAAATTATACTATAATTATAATTTTTTTAACGAAAATTTGATAGATCTTCTTGATCGTCGCCACGAATCTGCTTGCAAATTGCTCGATTGGATCACAGGAAAAGTAGTAAAAATCGATACAAAGTTTTTTCGTCAAGAAAACAAGCAAGCAGATGCCACGAGTTAAAAGAAAGGAAGTAATTAATTATATTCTGTGAGTCAGTATGGATAATGTGGGGTAATTTTTATAATAAAAATCTTTAAAAATATGACTTTATTAAAATGCACATGATTGGTCGTGACGTATCAGCTCGCGCGTTTGGTATTTGTATTTTATTTCGTGCTGTAGTATTTGTATATTTGGGTACCATACAGTTGTGATGCACGTACTCGTGAGGTGACGTGTTTTGACGTGAATTTAAAATCTTTATTTTCAAAATCATTTTTATACTCTTAATATATACAACAAAGTAAAGATTGTTCTATTAAAAAGAAAAAGTAAAATTTCCCTACTTATTACGTCACACTTCAAAATTTTGAAAATTCCATACATTTTGACGTTTGATAGGCGACGTCTGTGTAATTTATTTGTTAAATAAAATGGATATTTTATATGAACCGTACGAACTTCTGATCACGCTGAATAAGACTTCAGTGAAACATCGAGATTTGCTTCTCAGTAAAATATACGGTTTGTATAAAATATCCATTTTATTTAACACATAAATATGTCCAACAACCGTAATAATAGCCTTATAGACGTACCACTATAACTTGGCGTGCGAGGGAGGGCGTCCCTGTCGCGTAACAGAAGTTGTCAGGGTGTAAATTTATTACACAATACAGAATGTCCGGTGACCGGTGTCGGAGCCGATTGATTGAATGAGAGCATTGATAAAAATTATTGTTATATCTGTCTAACAGAAGTTTTGCAATAAAATGATAGAAAGTCACTGTGAAATGCTAACCTGACCTCCCTTTGATATATTTCTCACGCAAATCAGTACCTTTTGACAGGTCTGACCCAAATTTTGCATACGTATTCTTAAGGACCAAGCGGAAATTTCCCCTTTGACATTCCAGCCTAGTTTAAATGGAAACATTGTTTTTTATTAGAGGCTTTGCAAAACAATGGAACCACAAACTTATTTTTAACTTAATCCTTAACCCGTGCTACGCCAAACAGCTTATATTTCCTATAAAACTTAAAATTCAGTACATTCTAAATTAGTTATCTTTGATAATTGCATTTGAAACATTTTTCAATTTATTTTTTAGATATTGCTGCCTTTGTGTTTATGTTCATATTCTGCAAATTAATATGACAAAAAATCTTAAAATTAAAGTGAAATTTGTTTATTTTTGAATTCATATTCCTCTTTCCCTGTTTGCTGTGTGTTAAAATGACCTCTCTTTTAACGCTGTTTCATTTAGCGCATTATTGTCTAGGAACGCATCCTAAGCACTCAACGAGGTTGTTTCCTCCAAAATATTTTATTCTTAAGCGGATTTATAAAACTTCAATATTTTACAAATAATTTGACAAGTGCTGTGTATAATGAAAATGTCTTCTAAATTGAAACTGTTTTTTATCATAGACGTACTATAAATACAGACTAGTTACAAACCAAAATATCTGCTACACAGAACGACAGCACGAATTACTGTGAACACAGAAGCACATCGAGGGAGTTGGTCTAGGGGTGTCCAAAATGTATAAATGTCCGCGCGATATATATATATATATAAAATATTAATACAATACACAACCCTGTTTATATTGTATCGCTTTTACACGTATGCTGCGCTAAAGAAAAAAAAGAAAATACCATAGAATAAATATCGCAATTTGCTAGAACTTCATGTGCATTCGTTGTTAAAAATTATGTTTTATTGTCCTTTCTTATACATGGTTATGAAAATAATTTCTACCTCTTTCTGATTGATACATTTAGTACGTAATAGAAGACAGCAGAAACTAGATGTCTCAGATTTGTTTTTTAGTGACTAGTCTATATTTATAGTACGTGTATGGTTTTGATATTGTGTACCTACTTGTTTATTTATTTAATAAAATTGTGTTTTTCTTTATTGTTTTATGTGAGTAAGAACTTGCCAATTTATATTTTAATTATTGAAAATTTTGAATTAAGAAATCTTTGGAACACAAATGATATTTGTTATTTTATATTTTGTTTTGAAAAAATAAATGTCCAGAAGGTGTAAAAGGGGAGATTTTTCTGACTTTTATAAGGTAATGTAAGGAATTTTTCGAATCAGTTTGTCAGAGTGTATTTTAAACATTTTTAATTCAAGTTATGTTCTAGTTGTTTAAAATCTTTATTCCTTTTGTTTGCTATTTTTGAAGAATTTTTCCTTTGGTTGCTCAATTTATAATTCCATTTTGTGTTTTACTAATCCTTATTTCAAACGATAAAAGAATCAGTCTATTCAATTCGTCGGCGAAGATGGAGTTTAAAATCGTTGTGTTTTTAATTTCAATTTGCTGGTGGTTCCAGCCAGGATCCGGGAAAAGATTTGAGAGTCGTGTAGACTTTGATCAGTCTCTTTTCCCGGGGCTGGAACGAACAGAGGTCTTACTGTATCTGTTAAGTCGGTGCTGTACTAATGTGACGTCTTCCGCAGCTCCAGCACTCTGCTGACTCCGCTAGTGGCAGCATGCAGCCACTCCGCCTGCGCCCGCTGCTGGGCCCGCAGCCCCGAGTGCTGCCCCCTGTGCGCACACAGCACCAGCAAGCAGAAGATCCGACCCAACCTTCCCTTGGCCAAGCGGGCTGCCGCCGTGCTCCGATTGGCCAATGCATTTGAGAAACTTACTGGTGTGGAAGGTAATCTACTTAAAATAATCAATATATTAATTAGGCCAGCCAATGTCGCATTAAAACGATTAAAAAATATAGGAATACGAACAAACTGATATTAAAAAACATTCAAATTATATTAAACTATCGGATATTAATTGTTGTTTTTAAATATTTTCGTGGAATATTTTAAAAATCCGTGTTTTTATTGTCAAAAGAAAACAGCCAACTGTGACGCGGGAATATATTTTTTGTTCTGGCGATACCGCTTTTTGACGTTTGAGCGCGTTTGACGCAGTTTGACGTAAGCATGTTTCTCTTCTCAATCCCTTTTGTTTTTATATTTTTGCACATTCATTAACTTTACACTTTCTATTTTTTTAAACTGCGAAGTGAACTTAATGTCATTTTACGCCTTGACAGTTATTGTATTGATATTATTTTGAGACAATATTCATGGACCGTGTGGCGTGTAAGTGTTCTAAAAAATTTCCAAAATTATTCAGAGATGACACTAATAACAATTATGCAGATTATCCGTACCTCACTCAAAAATATAATGCGCACATCAATGTTGAAAATATGTAATTTTATCGATAAAAATAAATATAAATATGAATTCGATAGTTGTTTCATTTTTTTGTCTGTCACTGACAGCTCATCCTCCGTCAAAAAATCTATTTGCATACAATAATTTTGCCGCGTTGCTCATTGCGGTCTGTAGCGCAACGGATAATGCGTTTGACTACGGATAAGAAGATTCCAGGTTCGAGTCCTGGCAGGATCGATTTTTTTTTTATGGTCGAGAATATATTGTTTGTTACTAAATAAACTAGCAGGAAGGCACTGAGCCCTGCGATCCCATTTTGACCGTTAATTTCCCGTTATGTCTAGATTTTAAGTATAAATAAAGGAAGATTCCATAGACCCAGCATCCTCAGTTTGCCGAAATTACTTTACATCGTTACGCTGCCGGTCCGCGGAATCGTTTTTTGTTAAAAAAGTGCCTTTTATTTTTTATTTTAATTTCCTGAAAAAGTTTTGTGAAATTTCTAATTTACCTTTTTGCTAAAAATAATAACTTTTAACTTTATACTGAATTTCTCCCACCGTAACGCGGAGACCCACCCTATATTTAGCTATTTTTAAATTCGGTTTTTTAGCCGCTCGGGTTTTAAAATATTTTGGGAATTTATTAATAGTTATTTCGAACTTGGTATGGCCTTGTGCGTACCACCTGGTAATATACAGTGTCTTATAGCTAGTAGCAAAAACTTTAAAGGTGGATTCCTTCCTTCCTTATAACGATTCAATAATGTTCATGCAATTAAATGCAATATCAATAATTATGGAGATACACAACTTCAAAGTTTGCATTTTTTTTTTCTAAATATTGTTATTGTTATTATTGATAATGGACAGGCAGCTTAAGCTGATAGGCCCATATCACTGTCTCTCATTTGAATATCCAGCCTATCCTTAAACTGGTTGACACTGGCTGCAGACACAACGGCCTCGGGCAAACTGTTCCACATATTGACCACTCTGTTGCTTAATGCATGCTTTCTTGGGTTATACGAGAACCGGGACTTGTTCAACTTCAGGTTATGTCCTCGAAGGCCCACATTAGTGTTTAATGCAAACATATCTGTCATATTAGTAATATTGTAGTAGCCCGATAGAATCTTGAATGTCTCGATGAGGACACCTCTTGCTCGTCGCTCCTGAAGAGTGGGCAGTTTCAATACTCTCAGCCTTTCCGCATATTCCAGGTTTTTAAGACCCAAGGGCAATTTTGTGGCTCGTCTCTGAACATTTTCCAGTAAAACTATATCTTTAGCAAAATATGGATTCCAGATCTGAGAGGCATATTCGAGGAAAGGCCTCACATATGTCTTATAAATAGTTGTAAATAGTGGTACTGTCAGATGTTGGAATGATCTTCTCACCACATACAAAATAGAGTTAGCCTTCTTAACCACACTCGCTATGTGCTCACACCATTTAAAGTCCTTGGTAATAGTAACACCCAGATCCTTCTGCGAGACCACTGACATAATCAGGCTTTATTTTAAGGTGTACTCAATATTTGGGTTATTCTTGCCGACATGGAGAACACAACATTTGTTAACATTAAGACATATAAGCCACTGCCTTGTCCACTCCGATAATTGATTTAAGTCTCTCTGTAACACCTTATGGTCAGTAAGGGGGTTACCGAAATATTTTGTGTTATCGGCAAAGAAACTCACAGTGGACTGGACAGCAGCACGAAGATCCAAAATGTACAAAATAAAGAGAATTGGTCCCAGCACACTCCCCTGTGGAACTCCACTTAAAACTACTTGCGGTGCAGGTAGAGTCACCCACTCGGACAGCAAAGGAGCGCTCAGTCAAAAAGCTCTTAATCCATTAAAGTAGTGAACCACGGATTCCTAGATGTTCTAACTTAGCGATTAATCTATTAAGATGGACTCTGTCGAAAGCCTTTTCAAAATCTAGATAAAATATGTCTATAGGCTCATGGCTATCAAAACTAGTGGTCCACCTTTTTAGACATGTGAGAAGATTAGTCACAGTGGAACATCCAGGCACAAATCCGTGCTAATCCAAATCTACAATGCCGTTGTCTTCCATAAATCTTCATCAGTCCTCAGCGATAATTCTCTCCATTACCTTACACAGAACTGATGTTAAGCTTATAGGTCTGTTATTGGCTGGATTCAATTTGTCTCCTTTCTTATAAATGGGAGTTGCCACTGCCCTCTTCCAATCCATAGGTAGTTTTCCTTCATCAAGAGACTTTCGCATTATGGGGGCAACAATGGCGCCCAAGGGGCTAGCACAACGCTTCAGTACAACAGAAGGAATATTAAGATTTTTCAACCGTTTCTCAATCGAGTTACACTCGTAGACTGTAGATCTTGATGCCAACAGTCTACGAGTGTAACTATAAAATGCCTTTGGACCTTTATCAACAACTGATTGTTCATAACTTTTCCTAGAATTCCTTATTTCTGAAGTTATTTTATTATTCAGCACTCTGTATTTCTTATAATCTCCCGGGTTCAGATTCTTCTTATATTTCCACAGTTTCCTCTTTTTTCCGACATATTTTTTGTAAAACATTGGACATTCATTACAGTAACTTAAATCGAATATGAAAAATTCATTCCCTTTAATACAAGTCAAATAAAATGATAAAAACCTTCCAATTCCAATTGGGTAAAAAATCCATCTGAAATATCTGCAGGGAATTTGATTTAAAAAATCCAGTTGGAATTTATTTTTCTCGAAAAATCCAATTGAAATTTCAATCATTTTATTTAAATTGTATTTTTTTATTTTTTTTATTAGGTTCTATTTAGATACAATTTGTACACGTTTAATATAATAGTATGTATGTATAATGATATTGTTGATATTATTGTTCTTAGTCCTCACTAGGGGTTCCTGTGCTGAGGCAGACTAGTTTGTACTTATTTATTGAATATATATATATATATATATACAGGGTTATTTGGAAAACATTAATAACCTCGCAGGACTACTCCTGCCTTGATTATGAGTCGAAAATGTTCAAGCTTTTATGACCTAATATCAATAGTTATTGAGATATGTGACATCAAAGTTTGCATTTTTTTTTCAATATTTCTGACTTATTTTTTGTAAAACGTTCCTAAAGGGAACTACAGATAAAATAAGTCGATTATTAAATAAATATAATATCCGCACTGCTTTTAGAACAAATAATAAAATTTCATCACTTTTAAGAAGTCCGAAGGATAAAATACCTCTAGAATCGCACGGGGTATACGAAATACCATGCGGTGACTGTAACAAAACCTACATAGGTAGGTCAAACCGAAGAATCTTGGCACGCGTCTCTGAACATCGCGTTGATATAAAAAATCGGAAACTAACTTCTTCCCTTGTCCACCATTCTCTAATGGAGAATCATAAAATAGATTTTGACAATTCAAAAGTAGTTGCCAGCCTCAATAATGAAACATTTAAAATCTACAGAGAGGCAATTGAAATAAATGAAAGAAATAGTAATATAATGAACAACAGAGATGATAGCATTTGACTTCCGACCACATGGAGTAACATTCTTAATAATGTTACGTGGCGTGGCTCGCTCGAAAATGAAATGGCACAACTCGTAAAATAAATCTTTTATTATCGCTTGTACATTATCTCTGACATTTTACAATCGCTCGCAACGCAATACTACACTATTTTTTTATTCAAACACAAAAGAACAGCTCTCTTTTGTTTTTCTACTCAGGTAAGAACCCTTCATTTCTTCGCTATTTATTTAATCATGTTAGTTCTTATTTCAACCACTGGGCATACCGGCCCGCCGTTCTGCGCATGTGACACTTTTCTATGGAACTGTCAAATGTCAACGGACAGCTTGTTACAATAATAATAATCAAATTCCTAATAAACCGCATATCACGATGGAAACACCTAAGCAATTAGAAAATCCAACCTTTTCAACATTGTATAATGACGATAGTAAAGTAAATATACGGATTACTAGAAGTCGAGCAAAACTCATTAGCAGCGTTGCTGGAGAAACCCACTCCTCCACAAACACCTGACGCAGAATTTCTCAAACTTTCACTTGACGGTGAGCTCCGGACCCAAATGGTTGTACACTTTTTGGAGAAGCAGCTCATCGACAAGGCGCCCTGAAGATGAGCAGTGAGATCTGTTCGAAACGTCGGCAGACGACTGGTCCTGACGACCAGAATTTGATGCGGGTTACCCCCAAAGTAGTTCGAACTAACACATATTGTACCCGTGAAAGCCTTCGATTTAACACATATATATATATATATATATATATATATATATATATATATATATATGTTGTATTTGATTTCCTTTGGGGTAACCCGCGCAAAATCTGGTCCTCAAAGGACCATTCGTCACCGACGTTTTTCGCCTGAATCCAACATAAAACAGGCATCTTCAGTGCTTGTTAATAATTTCGTCACGAGGGCGTGCGAACACGTCCGTTCGTATCGGAAGCTTATTACCAAGTAATTTCTTGGTAATAAGCTTCCGATACGAACGGACGTGTTCGCACTGCCCCTCGTGACGGAAATTTATTAACAAGCAACCTGAAGATGCCTGTTGTGATTCAGGCGAAACGTCGGTTGACGAATGGTCCTTCTGAGGACCAGATTTTGACGCGGGTTACCCCCAAAGAAATCAATACTAACATTTCTAACACCCGTGAAAACCTTCATTATAACATATATATATATATATATACATCACGCTACCTATTGTGCGTCCTTTTATTTTGCATTATTGTGACGTCCACCAGTTCCACTAAAATTTCACTTATTTTTACATCGAATATTAGTCACTAAGGCAATACTATAAGTCCTTTGCAACTTATTTTTCTGAAATTTTTACATTTTATTGATATACAAATATTCGTATATTAACAAGCGTAGTGTAATCAATTTGGACTCCAATCCACATTATCAATTATCGGGCGTCCCATGATATACATAATTTTATTTACATTTTCCTAACTATCGCAACTCCTCGTAAACAGTGCGACGCGCGACGTTGCCGCTTTTACCAATTACACTTTTTGTGCGGGATGCCGAAGGAAGATTTATTATTTTATGCTCTCTGGGGATGCCGCTACCGGGTCACTAGTACGTGTAGCGGGCGAAATACTTGCACGTATCATTTAGTGCATTTGATAATAATATTATTTCAGAAATCGTGATATTTTTTTCTGAGCTCATTTCTTCTGTTACGTCTTTAAAATATGAGAGCAATTCACAAGCAGAAGTGAGCGTGTCTATGTCTTCATTTATCAAATTAGGCGTTTCAGGATAATATATCGCTAATGTAGACATTAAACTTTTTTTGATAGTTAGAACCCTCTCGAACATATCATACGTATAGATATGGGCAAACATCTTGAAATTTGACGGCGTAGTGGGAGGAAGTTTGCGCATGTACCATTCCACCGACGAGACGATTTACAGCTTCGGACCTCTACTGACACGTTCCGGCAGCCTCGCGGCAAGAATTTGGAAGAAGGGAATGGAGCAGAATGGGTAATGTTCTCACCCTGAGCTCAATCGGGAGCGTTACTCTATGAGATCTCTGGTTGCATCGAGTTCACTAGAATTTCTCTACTTTGGGTCGTGGTACTGCTGTCGAGGAAATAACGGAACACAATTTTTGTTATGCTGAAACTAAAGTTAGTTTATTCAATAAAAATTCAAAGTAAAGGTTAAGAATTGAAATGGCTGTAAATTGTACAAAATATAGAAATTAAAGTTATTTTATTCAATAAAAATTCAAAGAAAAGGTTAAGAATTGAAATGTCGAGTTTTGACCGGATGTAAGCCCAGTATATTCTTTGTCAAGTGAACTTCTTTTACTTTGAAGGTATATTTTATTTATTTCAATTTTGAATATTTTACCTGTGACGAAACTTATCGTAACATATGTCACGCATGTTCTATTTTTTCTACTACTATTTTTTCACTTTGATATAAATTTACACATTTACACAAAAACTATTATTCTAAAATTTAGATAAAGTATGGTACTACTGCAAATTTCCAAAATACAAATATTGAAATCGGCAGATTTCCTCGTTATTTTTTACACACATTTAACTTCAGCAAAATGTACCTTCCTTTCAATCTCTAATAAAATACTGCATTCTCCTCTTACGTATCAATTATCAAACAGACAACCTCACATATGAGCTGTGCCTAATTATTTACTAGGTACATAAAGGACAGGAAGACAAAAGAGTACAGTGGACATAATATATCGGGATTTTTTATCTACCTACTGTAATAAATACTTGGAAATTTTTATTGTTTTTTCAGGTATCATGTAGGTAAATAAAACAAATATACAGATCAGATATCGCACGTTTAATGAGGTAGATTTTACATTTGCAAGTAAACATAATCATTGATAATATAATATATCTAGACTAGATATATATTAGGGTTATAATCACGCACATTTGATAATGTAGGTATATAGAATGTAACAGAACTGGTCCACAATATTTTACAGGTAGATTCCTGCTATGATTATGAGTCAAAAAAAATATTTTTGCAAAACGTTGGAATATCATTACAGTAACTTATATCTAATACGAAAAATTCATTACCTTTAATACAAGTCAAATAGTATAATAAAAATCTTCCAATCTAATGGGGAAACATTCCAATATTTTGCAGGGTTTTTGTTATTTTATTAAACTTTTATTGAAACGAATGTTTTTTATGTAATCGATATAAGTTACTGTAATGATACTTCGTACGTACGTTTGAAACCTTTGAACGTTTGAAACCTTTTAATTTGAACTCACAAAGAAATAAATATGTACCTACATCTCAAGCAAACCACTCGGCAACGATGATCACTCTGCGAATGTACCTACTTGTATTTATACATCCGCTAAAACATGAGGTCTAAAAATAGACTTGAGCTGTTAAAATTTTAGCTACTGGATAAAAGTATAATTTAGTCATAAAAAAGGGCCGATAAAAGTATAATTTAGTCATAAAAGACGTTTCATACGACCTACAGGATTAAAAGGCTTTTGTTTTAGTCCGAGCCACAAAATTATATTCACATTTATTATTTAAATGGAGCTAACTTGCACGTGTCCATCCGAAATAATAATCGACTTCTTTTGCAATAATGAAATAAGACTCGCGACATCCTCAAACGATTTGTGTTTTAGCGGTGTTTATCTTAAAGACGCAATTTGCATGTGCGGGCTATCGATATATCGCATATATGTGTGAGTGTACGACAAAATGCGGCCGAATTCTTTCCCACTGCCCTCGAATGACAAAACGCTGTAACCCGGGTTACAGCGTTTTGTCGGAATACGGCTCAATCAATTCTATTTGTCAAGACCTATAGATGTGTATTTTTTAAATTATTTTTTTCTTTCCGTTAAGTATTTAATAGTGTTCAAAATTCGATGCATCGTGCGAAAAAAATGTATTTTTATGACTAAACAACATAACCCATACTTGCAGTGTTTTGTCGTTACATTACAGCCCTTGTCATACTATCCCTAAATGACTAAACGCTACAACCTATGCTTGCAGCGTTCTATCGTAACACATGTATAAGGTTACATCGTTTTGTCATAACATTGCACCCCGCTCCTGTGTCACGCGGCCGCAGGTTATGACCTGTCCGTACTGTAGTAAACGAAAATCATAACAAAAAAATATACCTCATAAACACTTATTTAAAATATTGCAATGCCGAAAAGCCGTGGTCATTTGTTATGTGAATTAGCCCGGCTAAAAAAAGCGGAGGATATGATTTCTCCAAATGAGGTAAGGCAATATTTTAAAGGTACTTAATTTATTAACGTCAAATGATTTTCTTCGTTGCATACATGTATTCAAATATAAATATATTTTTAGGGACGTGAATTGCTTATTGATTCACGATTGCATCCATCTTGTTCCGATTATGCAGAAGATCTTCAGCCAACAGACAGCGTACACCCAACCAAGTTACTAGATGTTCAGCCCTCCAATAGCACACAGTCTAGAATTTTGCTTGATATTTCTAACAAGACGTGGTTGAATTATGCTCCGAATTTGCCTGAAAAGGATCTTTCTTTCTCACAACTTTCTGAGAATCTTCTTGAATCAACTTATACCGATTATGCTGAAGATCCTCGCCAACGGATAGCGTACACCTAACCAAATTAATAGATGTTCAGCCCACCAACAGCACACAGTCTAGTATTTTGCTTGATATTTCCAACAAGACGTGGTTGAACTTTGCTCCGAATTTACCAGAAAAGGATCTTTCTTTCTCACAACTTTCTGAGAATCTTCTTGAATCCACTGAATTTGTTCAATCAAATGCACATATTTCTGAGAACATACCTTTTGTTGGACCAAATATAACCAAACCAGTTAAAATTAAACCTAAAGATAAACAGCAACACCACAAAACTAAACACCCACTCTTGCCACCTTGCAAGTCTACGTGCAGGAAAAAATGTTCAATAAAAATTAATGAACCGGAAAGAATACAAATATGGGAATCTTATTGGAAATTAGACATGCAGAAACGTAGAGATTTCATATCGCGTCATGTTTTAAAGGAAAAAGTGGAAGTTAGATATTCTGCAACCACTAAACGAAATAATACCTTGATTTGGAATTTATTAGGTATACAAGTCTGCAAGACCATGTTTTTACATTCGATTGGATATACAAACGATCAAGTCGTTCAAACTGTGCTCAAAGCCAATTTCAAAAAAGGCATTGGTGCAATATCTGCAAGTATATCAGCTGCCCCAGATCTGAGAGGCAAACATAATCCACCTCACGCATTTACGGAGGAATATGTCAAAGAAATAGATGAATTCATCGAAAGCTTTAGACCGATGTCATCGCATTATAATCTAAAACATGCACCGAATCGTCGATATTTGCCCATTGGCTGTACATTTTCCCTTATTTTTGAAATGTTAACTGAGCAACTCATCAATGAAGGGAAGAATAAATGTAGTTGGGCTTCATTCTACAATATTATAAAAAAAAAGAATATAGCAAAAGCATGCCCCGTTCAAGACATCTGCACCAAATGCAAAGAACATAGCGTTTCCCATCCAAATGCAAGATCTGCTCTCCGAGAAGTTGAACAGGAAACAAATCAAGATGTGCAGGAAACAAACCAAGATATACATGATGTTCACAACTGTTCCGAATGTACCAACTGCGACATCTGTCGAAAATTTCCTCAGCACATTTTTAATAAAAAAAATATCAAGAGAGCATTTGCTTGAAGATCAAAAAAATTGCAATCCAATTGTGATCCAATTAAAAAGACTGTTATGTATACAGTGGACATGCAAAAGGTGATATCTTTGCCAAAATTATCAACAAAAGATTTCTTTTTCTCGAGAAAACTTGTAATGTTTAATGAAACATTTGCCCAACCAGGAGTAAATAAATCTGCAGTTTGTTTACTTTGGCATGAAGGTGAATCAGGCCGAAAGGCTTTCAATGTAGCCTCTACTTATATTTTGTTCATTAAAAAGTATTGTCGGGATTTGGATAGACTTATCTTGTACGCGGATAACTGTAATTCGCAAAACAAAAACAAAACCTTATATTCTGCTCTTTTAAGAGTAATAAATGACCGCAACATGGAACTTAAATCAATAAAACTGGAATACCTTGAACCAGGACATACATTTATGGCAGCTGACCGTGTACATGCATGTATTGCAAAAAAACTTAATGCAGATGGAGATCTATTCGATTTTGAGGATTATGTATCAATTATTAAAAAATCCCGTCGCAATTTAGAAGTGTACAGTTTTGATCACCGGGAAGTAATACTTTTTAAAGATGAAATGATACGTGCCTTTCCTCGGAACTACAATATTCAAAAATTTAAGATCGTAGAATTTAGGAGAGGTGAAGTAAACCTTTTTGTAAAAACGAATTATGAGCAAGAATAATTTGAAAAACTAAATGTTTTCAACAAAAGTTTACAAACTGAAATGCAGAAAACCATATCTAACAACTTTTCTGAAAATACAATTACGAATCAACCTCTGCAGTCAACACCACAAGGAATATCAAAGGAAAAGAAGAAGGATATTATGAACCTTCTAAAGACAATGCCAATTTCACGGCGTACATTTTTTGAAAAGTTAGAAGTGAACGATAATACTCCCCAGGATGATCTTGATATGTAGTACATATATTTATTTTTGATATTCCTATTATAGATATAAGGTTTTCAGTTATTTTTAAATCCTTTATATTAGTTTCGCCGCCGGCTGTTCTTCTTGCTGAAAATTTTTGGAAGTAAAAATTAACACACTTTCTCTCATTCGATCAGAAATGCCTGCATACTTGGTGTTAAATTTTAAATTGTTATTTTGCTTTATATATATTTAAATTGCATTATAAATATAATTAAATTAATTTCACAGAAATACCTTTTTTACATATACCTACAGTAATTTATAATTACGTTATAATGTTTTTCAAATATTGTTGTCGCTTTTTTGTATTTGCTATTTTACATTTTAAAGATTCTGTTTTATTTTGTAAAATAAATCCATAAATACATGTCTTTCATCGATATTTTTCATGATTTTTTCATTATATCGACTAACTGTGTCATGACTAAACAATGCAACCCTAGGTTACATTGTTTTGTAATAACAACATACGCATTTTACTTTAAATAATATTCCGACAAAACACGTTTTGGCCTAATTTGGATATACAGATGTGATTTTTTAGTTTACAGTCTTCTAATAATTTATAAAATAAACTTACAGCTATCATACGAATGTTATTTCAAGTTTCTAGGCCTACCCGTTTAGATTTCTGAACCCTTTTAAAAACAAAAACTTTAAACGCGATTATGATGCAGCAATCAGTGCTTCTTACGAAGTTACTTTCAAAAGCAAGCATAAAAGTCAAACATTTTTTAAAGTAACTTCATTGTTGATGTTGATTATGATTACTTACTTACTTACCATCACGCTGTTTCCCCTGGGGGTAGGCAGAGAGGATAGAGCGCCATACTCTTCTGTCCTGACATACAAATCTCGCCTCAGCCACATTCATACATCTTCACATGCAAGCTCGCCGGTTGTTGAGCCTTCTAACGGGACCATCTTCCAGTATCTGGTTGATCTGGTCATGCCACGTTTTCCGCGGTCGCCCCCTCTTTTATACGTATTGCTTATTATGTTGATTATTTCTTAAAAAACTTTAATTACCTTTTGAAATACAGTGATATTAAAATTATTTTCCTTTTTATTTATCTTTAACAACAAGTAAGTATAGCAAAAAGCAAGTAGGTACCATTTTATAACTTTTGAAATTAAAATAATTATTAAAATTTAATTGATTGTATGCGAGATTGATATTATTGATTTCGCGAGATTGCATTTCCTAGTGTATACTTACCCATCTACAAAGCCAGGAATGTAGTGAAGATTCGTGTTTTGAAATAGTTGCTAAATTATATTTACAACACACTTATTTCACAAACACTGCGTGTACGCCGAAAAAAAAGTCCCGGGGAAAAAGGAACAGAGTATCGTACACTATTGTAAGAATGAGTATGTTATTTTAGGCACCGTGACTTCAAATTACCTGATTTTTACGTGATTATGTGATTTGTTGTATACTTCAATGGAATATTTGCTACATAAATATGAAAGCCGGCTAGTATGGGAATAACGTGTCTATATACTATACATATATAATACGTCAATAATTGATACGATGTACGCATTTCACGTATTTTAGAATTAAAGGTAGAATTTATAGGGAAAAGTTATTTTTGGATCCTCAAAATCGGCAATAAATACAAAGCACGAAATATCGTTGTTTTAATTAACGGACTTTTACTATACATGTATCAAAGGTAACATGGCAATTAGCCCTTCATAATAAAAATCATTCACCTGTTAAGTACTCAATTACACCTTAATTCATATCGACTATAGATATAAGTAGATACCGATCGACTAAAACATTTAATAAAATAATGCTGCAATCTTATCTTCAAGTCCTGGGATTAATTTTATTTTATTTCAATTTTAAACTTCTGATTATTTTTTTAGATATTTAGCTTAAAAAAAGTAACCCATAAAAACCATGTTTTTATTTTACTCCCTTTCTTTGTAAATTAAGTTTACCATCATGTAATTAAATAATTGATTGACTGAAAATGAAACATGTCTAGACAAATATCTATGTCAAAATTCTCTATCTCTGTTAACCAATTGTCATAAATTTTTGAAATTCATAGTGAAGTACCTATTATACTATAGTAATTATATATAGTAATTAATATAATTATATATCGTAATTAATATAATTAATTAATATAATTATACATAGTAATTAATATAATGAATAATAAATATAATTATATACAGTAATGCAAATTTAGAAAATATTCCGCAACGTTATCGGGCCGCCGCCGACGGTAGTAATCAAACATTTATGTAATGATTCCAATGTTAAAAAACTATTAAAATATCTAAAAATCCAAAATTATACTATAATCATTAAATTTTTTTAACGAAAATTTGATAGATCTTCTTGAACGTCCCCACGAGTCTGCGTGCAAAATTTCAGCTCGTTTGGATCACGAGAAAAGGGTTAAAAATCGATCCAAAGTTTTTGCGTCAAATAATCAGACGCCACGAATTAAATGGAGTACAAAAGCGGACTCCACTTCTTCATTCAAGTGAATGCGTACGAGTTCTCATAAATCGTGAATATAAAAATTAAATGAAGTCAAAGCATCCAGCAAGTGGCAACGTCGCATTTCAAACTTTCGCGCGACGCGCAGTTGGACGTCGCACACGGCTAGCAATGAATGTTCGGAATAATGCCGACAGCGCTGCTATTTTTTGTAACGAAAATTTGCAGAACTACAGATATACTGAGAATAGCCAAACTGGGAGCGAATTGACGTCCAATTTTTTTTTTTTTTTTTTACATTTATGGCATCAGAAAGACAATCCGCGCCCATTGCGAACACTCTCCCATCTGACGTCCGATATACGGACGTCGTAAGCAGGTGGACGCCACATTATATGCAATTTCGTCCATGATGGACGCCCAATAGGTTACAGGATATATATATATATATATATATAAGTCATCCGCAAATAACAGAATGCGCGAGTTTAAAATTACATTTTTTATATTATTAATAAAAATCGAAAATAACAATGGACCCAGGTTAGATCCTTGTGGGACACCCGAGAGTAGAGTTAGAGAAGCACTTTGATGCGAATTGACCATAGGAGACGTGTTGGTTCCTATTTTGGAGGTAGCTCGCCATTAATTTTAGCATACCATCCGAGAAACCAATCTCATACAACCTTTTCAATAAGACATCACAGTTGGCAAAGTTATATGAACAGTCTACCTGATGTCCCACATCCAGATCTTCTGTGACATAATTTTTGAAAATCACATTTGTCTCGACCGAGCGGCCTTTCCTGAATCCATGTTGTTCATCAATTATAAACGGTGGCTTGAGAAGCGACGGTTCTACTCATATGATTTCAAACACCTTAGCTGGTGCAGAAAGAACAGCTACAGTTCTCTAATTTTCTACTGATTACTTAGACGGTTTGCTGAAACAGGTTGTATATTGCTTCCAGATTTGTCCATGGAGATGGCTGCATCACGGTGACCTGCGGCACAGTGGAGAGCAGTGCCACGAGGGGCGTGCAGCGCAGGTTGACCGACGAAGAGGAAGGAAAGCAGGTACATTCTCTGACATTTTTCTTGTTAATTCATTTGGTCAAGGTCTCGTTTGAATATAAGTGCAGCATTTTTGTTATTTAAAAAAAAATATCATCATCATCATCACTCTTGGCTCTACAATCCCTGGCGGGTCTTGGCCTCCTCAAGAGTCTTCCTCCACTCATCTCGGTTTAGTGCCAACTCTCTCCGGTTCCGAAGCTCCAAAGCAGAGATGTCTTTGAGGACGTTGTCACTCCATCTTAATTTTGGCCTTCCTAAGCTCCTTCGCCCTTTTGGCCTTGAGTTCAGCAGGGACTATGGTGCTTGATGCTCGGACATTCTCTCCACATGACTCAACCACCGAAGTCTTCCCAGTTTTATAAATTTTATGACCTTTATGCTTCTTTAACAGAGTATAGAGCTCATTGTTGTAATGTCTGCGCCAAAGTCCATTTTCTAGAACCGGTCCGAAGATACGCCTCAAAATTTTCCTTTCAAAAACGTCCAGTGCTCGCTCACACGTCTCGTACATGAGCACTGGCCTAATAAGTGTTTTGTACGCTAATATGTTGGTGTTTCTGGACAGCAGCCTGGATTTCATCTGCTTTTGTAGGCAGAAAAAACAGCGATTTGCGCTCACTATGCGCTTCAGGATCTCCTCTGTAGTATTATTGTTGTTTGTTATCAGGGAGCCTAGGTATGTAAATCTTGGTAACGTTTCAAAATTTTGACTTCCACATGAGAGAGTTGGGATTTGTTGGGTGCATCCTATGTCCATGTATTTGGTCTTTTGCTGGTTTACTATGAGATCCATGTTTTTGGCAGAACTTTCAAGATTTATGAAGGCATTACGTAAAACATCTGGAGTTTTCGCAATTATGTCGATATCATCAGCGTAAGCCAATAGTTGCACAGAATTGTCAAATATCGTTGCTCTTATCTCAATGCCCGAGTAAAAATAAATAATATGTATATATTTTTTAAATTAATCTAGTTAATGGATTGGAAGTTGAAAAAAAAATCACAGAATTAATAAGAAATCATGAAAAAAGGCTAATTTAGTTGAAAATAAAAATAAATTTTCATATATTCCAAGGGGCGGGGTGAGTTTTTAGAAAAGTGCCATTACCAAATAAATACTGATTTTGTGAAATAACTTGTTGTTTGTTTTGTACCATACTTAATTACCCTTTGTATTAATATATATTTTATTACATGGTTGAATTAAATTTTCTTTTCTGTGAACCACTTTTGTGTGTATACCTTTTTTCCACTCTCGACTTTTCCTTCTCTTAAATGTCACGTCACCAAATACGCACTACTAACTCCAGGTCGCCAGCTAAAGGTTAATGGGGTTTTACAGTAATGAGGTTATACAACCT
This sequence comes from Agrypnia vestita, assembly GCA_016648135.1. Taxonomy (NCBI): domain Eukaryota; kingdom Metazoa; phylum Arthropoda; class Insecta; order Trichoptera; family Phryganeidae; genus Agrypnia; species Agrypnia vestita. The sequence continues at coordinate 96,940 of JADDOH010000326.1, read as the reverse complement.
CAATATAATTCTGCAGTATTGTCTTTCAATGAGTTCATTGGAAAAAATGAGTAATTCATGTCCAAAATATAATTTTTTAATATAAAAAAAGAGAAAAAAACTATCTTTACCAAACAAATTCCTCTTTATATTTATGTAAATGAAGATCGGTAGGTACCTATTGATCTTCATTTAGTTTGAATTGTTAAAATGGAACGTTTAAATTTGTGTGAAAATTCTTTCACAAACAACTGACAATCGAGCTATTGAGAAAATTATAATTTACCGGTGAATAATACACATTTAATAATGGATAAAGTTTCTAATATAAAATAATAGCTTTAAATGTTGTTTCTCTTTTCAGAGCAATGCAAAAAAGCTTTTATTTAAAAAAAACTAAAATATTTGGGAAACCACATTATATTTATTCATTATTAATCCATTTGCGAGAGAAGGATGAATATTAAATGAATTCTTCCTATAAGAATTAACTAAAAATGAATAATCTGTTCACAGCCCTGCATTTTCCCTATCTATTCTTTAACAAAATAAAGTTCTCTGAAATCATTGCAAAAACTCCCACTACTTATAACTTATAATGCTTTATTGTTATGACAAAGAATTACTCACTGTTATGTAGTAAATATATTATATGAATATATAAATAAAAAGATTACCTTTTGGATGAAAAAAACAAAGATTGTTGATAAAGAGTTTTTTTTAGAAGATAGACGAGAGATAGAAGGGGAATCACCTTCTATTATGACTTCAGGTAATGTCAATTCTGGCGATTGATGTGCTGATGGTTCACCAGCACTTACCTAATCTTGCTTGTTATGTTCTGTTTTTTCAAATTCTCCAAAAGTGTCCAAAAACACTGTCATCAAATGAATTGATTCGCCGATTATTTACATTGATGTTTGGGTGCCATTTCTCGATGATAATCTGCATTTTGGCACGTTGATTCACCGCCCGAGACTGACTGAATAACCGGGCAGATGAGACGAATATCCACTTTTCGGGCTAATGTCAAAAAAAACTTTCAATGAAAAAGCAGGACGAATATCAATAAAGATAAATATTAATAGGGATGAATATTGAGGGTCCATTGTCCTATTAAGCTACCTGATTAGATCTGAAACCTAATTGAGAAATGCAATATCCCTAATATTACTGCTCACACATTCCAGCCGGTGATGTGGTGGTGCCGCTGCATGTGGTGTCGCTCTAGCGGGGCAGGCGGAGGCGGCGCATGCATGCGCGCCCCTTCTCTCGCCCTATCGCTGGCCAAGTACTTGGAGCTGCGCCTGCATGCCCCCCGTTACACGCGCGCTCGCTCCTGCCAGCACTCGCTCAATCAGCAGCATGCCCACTATTTTGCCAGACACAACACCACCGCATGCTTCAGGTAACACTGTCCAATATTAAAGAATTTGCTGTATTTGATTATGAAATGAAATAATAGATGGAGGTTTCCCTTTGCTGATTCTTACAGCCAGCGTTGAATGTTTCTCAGGTATAGCAAGATAAAGTCGTGGGATATCTGCCTGCCCCCGGCCAGCATAGCCACCCACCACAACACGCGGGCTATCCGGGAAGGTCTCATCAACCAAATCAACGATCTCGCTTTGAAAGGTCAGTTTTCCCCCGGTTCTAAACAATGTTCCTAGAAATTTATTTATACATGTAACTTCCCCAGTGTTCAATTTTATTTTGCGTGTCTATTTTGTTGGTTTTTATTTTTATTCCAATCTTGAATAATTCACTTCAACTTTTAATTCACATGGAAGGGCATCAAAACATGTGAAGTGGTACTGGGCTGTACAAACCTGGAATACGCGGAAAGGCTGAGAGTATTGAAACTGCCCACTCTTCAGGAGCGACGAGCAAGAGGTGACCTCATCGAGACGTTCAAGATTCTATCGGGCTACTACAATATTCCTAATATGACAGATATGTTTGCATTAAACACTAATGTGGGCCTTCAAGGATATCTCCTGAAGTTGAACAAATCTCGGTTCTCGTGTAACCCAAGAAAGCGTTCATTAAGCAATAGAGTGGTCAATATGTGGAACAGTTTGCCTGAGGGCGTTGTGTCTGCAGCCAGTGTCAACCGATTTAAGAATAGGCTGGATATTCAAATTAGAGATAGTGATAAGGGCCTATCAGCTTAAGCTGCCTGCCCATTATCAATAATAATAATAATTTGATATTTATTTATTATAATCTGCCAGGTCATGAGGTGTTCAGCGGCTTAGCAGAAGGAGAGGCGGAGAAGGAGCAAGCCATCTTCAAGCAGCACGTGGAGCAGATCCAGCTCAACTTGACGTCCTCTTCGCTTCACGTGCAGCCCAATGGGGCCAGTATGTTGTATTCCTTTCTTTATCAAATAACTGTGTGTCGGTGGCCATGTGGCCGTACGGATGGGAGTCACATAGCTATAATGAAAATGATTACATGTCACGTGACTTGAGAAGTTTAGTTGGGTGTCTTGCGCGAGTGAAACTAAGCAATTATTTATTCTCAGTGAAAAAATGAGAATAAATGATTGGTTTAGTTTAATACAAATATAATATGCCGAATGTTTGTATGTTGGTAGGTGTGGTCCGCTGGCTGTGGGGGATATCCGACGCCCTGGTCATCGGAGAGAAGGTGCTGCAGGACGCACTGGAGAAGTGGACAACACAGACTCCATCCAAAACATCATTCAAACTCACTCAGGATATAGGTACTAAACTACATAGGTGTTGACACCCATGCGATGAACACCGATACAATATCCCTTAAGACTAATGTTTGCTAAATATCTTGTAGTGAAAAATCTTAGTACTTTTTCCATTAAAGTAGTTTTAAAAACCGAGCGCTCATATCGAAGCAACGAATACCTCACCGCGCTCAAACAGATGGGAGCACAGGAGAATTCGCCTCGATCAAAGCGCTCGCGAACCGAGTGCTCGTATATCGAAGCATCGAATACCTCGCTGCACTCAACCAAGTGGGAGCGCTGGAGAATTCGCTTCGACCAAAGCGCTCACAAATCGAGCGCTTGTACACCGACTACCTCACTGTGCTCAACCAGACACTGTACAACGGCCAAATTGAGAAATGCCAATTGACAACCGGGAGCACAGGAGAATTCGCCTTGAAAAAGGCGATGGTATCCATAATATGCTGTTGAGAAATCCCCGGCCATTCCAAAATTCAGCGCAGCAAGCAGAAGCCCAGAAGCGAAGAAGGAAGTCAGGGTGAAGAAATAAAACACAGGAGAAGTGGTCCAGCGGCGTGTTAGACATGGAGTGAGGTCCCGGTCCGCTTTGTGCCAATATTTATACCCCCCGGCAGAAGAGGGCACCGGTGTCCGGCCAATCACAAAAGGCGGAATATACCTAACTGGTTGCGCTATCAATATTACATTACAGAATTAATATAAATTTATATGTGCCTCCCCCGGAGGTCTTGACATAATTCACTGAACTCGTGAGAAATTATTGTTTAAGGTAAAAATATCAGACTGATACATGGGCCGGAGACCAAATTTCACCAACAAATTAGTTTTTTAAAATTTTCCTTTAACATATAGGAATATTTTATTATGTCTATCATATAAAGTGCGTCACAGCGCATCTGTTGATATTACATAAAGTTCTGTAAGTTGCAGCTTACTAGACTTATAAATTTTTTAGCCAGTCGGCAAAAAAATCAATTTTATATAAGTCAAAAAATGTTTCCACATATGTGTATTATGTGATAGGTATTAACTCAAGGATCATGACGCAAAAATATTTATTAAGATGGACACCTCTGGTGGCAGTTATAGGCTTTTTAGTGATTTTACCAATATTAGTATGGAGCTCGACCGCGACCGTCTGGTGCTGAGGTGAGAAATTTCAAAAAATCTGAAATAAATGAATGATTTTGATAGACATTCATAGTACAATATTTTATCAGTGTAAATGACATATTTTGGATCATTTGTATAACACATCTCCCTGGCAGTGAGATGTAATTCCAATTTCTCTCGAGTCAGATGCCACTTGTGCAATCCAAACCTGGCACCCAGGTCCCGGCTAGACACGGTATTCACTCCAGACAGTGTCGGAATGGCTAGCTGTAGTCCCCCGAAAAGGGCCATTTTTGGTAACGCAGGCCCGTTACCCCCCCCCCCCCCCTGTAGCCACAGGCATATCTACCCTCCATGTGACTCAATAATTCTACCTGCCTGTCGGTAGTAACAAGTCTTTCATCCTGTCCGTAACAATGATAAAACATTATATCTGCAAGACCAACTCTAAATAAAACTCATTCATCTACAGATCCACTAATTCATTTAACTATATATATTAATTAGCTGTGCCCGTGCGGCTTCGCACGCGTATATTTTTAGTTCACTGTTTGGATCGTCATAGAACTTTCGCGAACCTTCTAGAACATTCTCCTTCCAGAACTTTCAAGAAATTTATCGAATGTACTGGAACCTTCTAGACACACCAACATATTCCGCCACTCAGCTTAGAACCTTATAGAACTTTCGGGAATTTTCTAGAACCTTCTCCTTCCAGAACTTTCTAGAGCAGGTTTTTCCGGAATCTCTAGACACACCGACACAGTCGGCGCGCCGAGACAATCTGAAGCATTTGCGGCCTTCCCATAATAAAACAATGTGCTGGAAAGCACATTTTCGTCACCCACTTCCGCCCACGTACAGCCACCCCCACCAGACTCGCATATTTTCGATGTGACACCAAGGGCTCTCCACCACCATAACCACCAGTGGGTGGTTGTGGAAAAAACTTGGCGGGTAGGGAAACATGGGTTTCTTTTTATATATATATTGATCGATTGATATCAATATGATTGTAACCATATTGATATTTTTAACTCGACTATCCGGGACAGAATACGAAAATTTATTTCACAACCGCACCCAAACTGGTTCACTCAATTTGTATTCCCACATACTCCCATCCTCTATTCCTTTATCTTAATTCTACATCCCACTCCGCCCTTCCCACCCCTTCTCAATATATTTTGAATCTATAAATAATATCATATTGTCACACTTTGCTAGTATCATTAACAAACATCGGTGGAAAGTTCATAATTGGCATAATTTACTATCATGTATGTTAATTTAAGATTGCTTATGACTTTTCCTATAAATAAAAAAAATATTTTTCATACATCTAAATAATGCAGTGCAATGTACATAACATAAAGAATATTTCGTCATAATCGTAGAATAACGACGCATTTGATTTTTCTCAAGTTTGCAGGAGAGCAGTTTGAAGTTTTATTTACATAAAGACATTTTACGTTATAGCTCGATAACTACAAAAGATTTTCCTTTGAAACTTGGGTTGGTTATTTAAAGTTGATACCTTTCAAACCTCAAATATAGTCAGCGCAGTACGACGTTTTTACACATGCTGCATTGTTCTACGATCGCAAATCAGAACCGTCGTTATACCGACTTCGTATAATGACAGTTAAATTAATGAGAAAAAATACACTTTTATGTACCATCTTTTTTTTTTTGGCTTCTTTTTTTCACTTTTTAAAGGTCCAAAAAAGTCAATATGGAATTTTTTGCACATCCGTCATTGTTCTACGATCATGACGATTTTTTGAGGTATATAATTTTTATTTACCTATTTTAATTTTAATGTGCAAGTATATATGCAGTGCGAGAAAGTTAGCAAGAGCCGAGAGTTATATAAGTAAAAAATATATTCATTTTACTTGGGTTTAAAGTACCTCCCTATCCAAAAATAACAGATTTACAAAAAAAAAAATTCTAATTTCAGTGGATGGGAAAATAGAGACTGACGAGAGCTCTCAGCCGGACTTCAATGTTGTGGATTGCGTCGCAGGTAGCTTCGCCCTTTCTTTATATCAATTATTCACATAGTGTTATGAAACAATTTGATTCAAATATGTTTTCTCTGTAAACAGATAATAAAGGAATGTCCGGTAACTCCACTGACACAGGTATTTGAGCGTCTTTTATTTTACTGAGAATATTTCTATTTGGAAAATACATATGGAAAATACATCTATTGTTTGTTAATGTGCAGGAGAAGAGGAAGAAGACAAGTCAGACAAGAGAGGCCTCCGCACCATGCTTTCTCAGCTGCTCAACAGTTCCCAACCAGCTCATCAGGTAAAGGACTGGTTCCTAACTAATGTTTTGCGCCATTACGCAGTCACCTTCTTTGTAAATTAAAATTATGCTCCCGTAAAGCGCATATTGGGTGTAATTGATGGAGAACTGTACACTTTTACCATATTCTTCTGAAGATCTTTTATAATGACAAGTTAGTCTATCTAACTACTTAATTTTTAGAATTATTGATTATTCTATTCTTTTCGATTTAGCCACAAAAAATAAATATATATTTTCTATTGAATTAGCACTGAAAATATTAGGAATTTTTTCTTTTAATCTCTACCCATTAATATTTGCATTTTTTACCAAAACTTGGTTTTGTTATTCATTTAATATATATCAATTGTATTCTGAAGATAACAATATTGCTATTTTGATTGTTATTGTACAACATAGTCAATGACGTATTATAATATAGACACGTTATTCCCATACTAGCCGGCTTTCATATGTAGCAAATATTGCATTGAAAGAGACAACAAATCACGGCACACAAACGCTCTGCGTATAGACAGAGAAATCAGGTAATTTGAAGTCACGGTGACTAAAATAACATGCCCATTCTTACAATAGTTTACGATACTCTGTTCCTTTTTCCACGTGGCGTCGCGCCTGATCACAACAAAGGTCCGTTCGATAACGAACACAAGTTAGGCAATTCCCTTACTTTTGCCAAGATTTCACGCTTGTAACGTATCTACAGTTTATTATATCATTGAACATAGTAATGTCATAAATGTTGTCATTTTTTACATATGACAGATTTGAGTCAATCAATGAGTTCAATCAGAAAGCTCTAAAATGTAAACAAATGTTACAGTATGGATAGTAATTGACCACAAATCTTCATCAGATCAGAGCCTGGTACCTCAGTAAGGTGAGCGTTATGTGGGAGCTGTTTGAAAAAACAATGAGATTGCAATAACGGCAGCAAATCTTTAATTTTTTTTGTTGATCCACATTTGTATTTAAAATTTTACATTGACCACTGAGATAATGGTTTACCTCTCTCTCTCTCTTAAGTAGAGACAAACACTGATGTAAATCTACGTCTTTTTTTCTCCTCGTCTATTATCGATAACAATCACCAAAATAGCAATATTGTTTTATTCAGAATACGACTGGGTATTTTACATATACACATTACATTTCAGTTAGATACTTTTTTTTCATTGTTAATGTCCCATCAAAGTTAGAACTCGTATATGGGAACAGGAGAACACAAGTATGTTATTATTTTATTACTAAAGTGTTACATATTTAATATTTTATTTATTAATATTAAACTACTTTTTTAATCCCAAACTCAGATGAAACCAATAATCTAAGCAAAATTTGTACTTGAGTTCAAATATTTTCAGTGCACTAGAAAATTTTCTGGAATTCTGAAATTAATTCAGAATATAGGGTTGATGGGCCAGTTGTGGCCACTACCCCGGTTTTGGCCACTTGGACATTCAAAGATGTATAAATAAGGCAATGAAAATACATCTGGTATTTTATTTATGCAGATCAATTCTTTAAACTGTGTTTTATTTTGATAAAAAACAGCTCTACCACCATTTTCTTTTTTTGAGTATCGGTTGAACTTCTTGGTGATATTCGTTAAAAATTATTAAATTCTTAGCATAAACGAAAAGGGCCCGTGGATGAGTAATGTGAAAATAAATTTTTAATCACTTATGTTTCTGTTTGTGAATCAATTTAGCCTATTGAATGAAAGTCCTGGGAACATTGTTTGAAGGTTATTTCATAATTTAGATTATTTCTTAGAAGATAAATGCCGCATGGCCACAACTGGCACAGCAATCATACTTGTGTTCTAGTTTTGACCATGGACATGGCCACAACTGGCACACAGTGCGGTAGTTTTGGCCACCTTTTTTGAAAAACAATTAATTAGGTATTTATGATGATATCCCAATTACAATAATTTCGTTGTCTGTCTGTTCGTTTATCCGCCCATCCGCGTAACTTTGTGTAACGTCCGTAACTTTTTTATAGTAGAATTTTTTTTCGAACAATTTTTTTTTTTCGGGAAATTTCTTTTTTCAAACATTTTTTTTAAAACTATTTTCGAACATTTTTATTTTTGAAATTTTTATTTTTATACTTATTTTTATTTTTTATTGAATTGAACTGATATGTAAAATTACCATCATTTTTGATGGGTATGGCTAGTTCGATTATAAAAACCATGGCCATAAAAAGAAGTCAATAAGTCAACTTTCCTGGAGTACCTACCTGGAAAGTAAGATTCAACCAGAGCTACTCAAATCTATCAAAATGGTTTAGATTAGACTAGTTGTACTGAAGTATCAATGCTATATGGATAGCCTTGATGATGGACCCAATGAGAACCCTTTCATAATTATAATAAAACTCAGATTTATTAATTATATGGCTGTAAGAAAACCAATAAATGAAAATAAAAAAAATTAAAAAATATTTTTTTTTCCTATAATAGTTACTTACCTATCTTGTTTTATTTTTATTCTAAATATTAAGAAACCTTATAAAAATAGAAGTGGCCAGAATTGGCACAATGACATGGCCAAAACTAGATAAAAAGTGGCCAGAACTGGCACGCTTGGTCACATTTCAAGTTTGATGTTTCTATTTTAAATAATATTAAATTTTATATATTTTTTTCTACATTTTCAAAAGAGTAATGAATGTGCTATATGGGGAAATTAAAAAAAATAGTTTTTGACTATTTTTGAGTTCGTAGTGATGCACTATTATCAAAAAATATCTTAAAGTGGCCAAAGCTGGCCCCTCAACCCTATTTCTTACTGTGAATATTTTAAGGATAAAACTGCATTAAAATAATTTTTAAAATATTCAAAATCAAATGATTTTATTGTTAAATTTGCACACTATTTATGGCTTCAACTACTATTTAAAAGTATGTGACTCGGTTTGACTGGAGGGGTGCAGTGCTGGGTGTGTCAGCCGGTTGTTAACAAAGTAAATGTTAGTTATCTCAAGAGTACGAAATAAAAAAATCACAAATTCTGACAACGTTTAATAAATGAATGGAATTAAGAATTGCCCAGTGCCACATGAAAGGGACAACATATTTATTACAGAATGGTGTAGTGTTGTGTGGAGGAGTGATTCCCCTAATGGTCCGCGGGAGTGAAGTGAGCTCTCTGGCCGCCGCCGCCCTCGCGTCACACCATTACCAGGTCATGTTGCAGTCAGCTCCTAATTGGTAAATATCATCACTCACCTAACTGGAGCCTGTTCACTGGTGCACCGATTCCAGTCACAGAGATTCAACTTTCAAATTATTTTAGTGCTCCTCCGGAACAAGATGACAAGGACAATACCGGTAGCAGTTTCAAGGAAAAAGCTGAAACAGAAGGAAAGTCCAAGAATTCAAAATACTCGGAGCACATTGACGTACAGTTGCAGGTACAATCGTTCCTAAAAAGTTGATGGACCGCCAAATATAAAATACTGATCAAATCATTCTCCAGTTCACAGTACAATACAGAATAATAATAATGAATCGAGATTTATGTTCTAATTATTTACTAATAGTTTTATATAAAAATATACATTCCAACCGAGATAGTGTGATAGATTAAATATATCATTTTAGGATGGGCTTTGCTGTCGAGTTTTCCATGCGAGGCAATTCCTCAAGCTTCGAGCCATGCTCCTCTGCCCCCTGGACTCCAACGTCCACATCACTAACCATTTCAACCTCAAATGCGCCGAGGGAAATGACACAAGCGATGGTTCCACTTTCAAGGAAGAAAAAAAGTCTCAAGTCATAGTGAATCAGCCTTTTGAAAGTATACAAAAGGAACTGGATGTGCAGAAACTGAGTGCAGTTTGCGAGAGGGATGCGACCATAAGCGTGGAGTCGTCTCCGGTGATGGGGGTGAAGAGAAATCCAGAGGAGAAGGCCAAGAGATCCAGCCAGCTGAAGAGCGGCACTATAGAGCATTTGACAGATATTGAGGAAGGATTCATCAGGTCCCTGTCGCGGTGTGTGCCCTGGGCTGCCCGAGGGGGCAAGTCTGGATCTACCTTTTGTAAGACTACCGGTGAGTTTGCTGGATTGCCGCACGTTTGGGAGACGAACAAAGCCTTGGTAAACCACTCGGGAAACAGAAGTTAAAACTGTCACTTGTATTATCTTACATTTCAGATGACCGTTATATTCTGAAGGAAATGTCCAAGTTAGAGTTGCAGCTGTTCCTAGACTTGGCTCCGCACTATTTCAACCACATTCAGTCCTGCCATCAGAACAGGCTGCCAACTCTATTAGGTAATTTTTCATTCATTGTCACATATTAAAATACTTCTCGTACATATACATACAATGGGTCATTTTCAAATTTGTTACAGGTAAAATGAGCTTCAATTGATAAAAATAAAATAATTTAAACTATTTAAATATGTATGCTTGTAGGAACTTCTGAATATCGATTTATTATAACTGGCCGTGATGCTTTACTAATAATTTGGGTGTTTTTCCATATTTTGTAGGCCAGGTGTGAAAAAATACAACTCTTTATCATTAGCAATTATTTTTTATTTTAATAAGAAATATGTAAAGAAAAAAGTTTTTTTTTTACAAGGTTTTTATCATTTTATTTAAGTTGTATTGAAGCAAATAAATTTTTCATAATCGATATAAGTTACTGTAATGATACTTCAACTTTTTGCAAAAATTTGTCCGTCTGTCTCCAGGAAGGATCGTAGGAGTATACCGCGTGGATGGAGTAGGCGGGGTGGGTGGCGGCGTGCTAGTTATGGAAAATCTGTGGCACGGTCGACCGGATATGCCACAACGTTTCGACTTAAAGGGGGCTCAGCGCAATCGTTTGGCACACCAAGGACCACCTGACAATGTGCTGCTAGATGAAAACCTTCTGAACTGTGAGTTAACATATTAAAAATATCTAAGAACAAGTAAAACCCCCATAATTCAACATTTTAATATTTAATAATAACACATTAAGAAATTATGGATGCAGTAAAGCTCTTTCACGTAAGAAAACAGCAAATGTGTCGATATTACTCTAACCAGTGTTTACAGAGAGTATGGTGAGTGTTGCATGAGCACTGAAACAGAGGGCATCTGCGTGACCCGGCCCTGTTGGGAGCCCCAATAATGGAGGGGGATGCATGAGAAGATGTATGAGAGTAAACAAGGCTAGACTGATTTGACAAAACCACTAAACAAGAATGCTTGTAGAAAAGTGTACATGTTTTTGAAAATGGATGTCTTTTAATAGTGCGATGGGAGAGACCCCTCTACGTACAGTCACACTCGGCAGGAGTACTGTGGGCGGCCGTTCAGCGTGATACGGCCTTTCTCACAGCGCACCGCATTATGGACTACTCCCTGCTGGTCGGCCTCGACCAAGAAAGACAAGAACTAGTTCTCGGGATAATAGGTAATCTCTCCAGAAACAATATATGTAATAATAAACAGACTTGTATTAAAATAAATAAATTCTATTGTCTTAATTATTGCAGACTACATTCGTACTTTCACGTGGGACAAGAAGTTAGAACACATTGTGAAGAAAGGATTAGGCTCTGGACTGCCCACCATAGTTTCTCCCGAACAGTACAAGGACCGCTTTTGTAATGCCATGAAGAAATACTTTCTGCAGAGTCCCAACCAATGGGAGGACCTTCACAGAGGGTTGCTCTCTGATAGTAGATAAGCTGCGCTGTATGTAATACTTCCTGGTTCAGGAAGACTTCCAGACTGGTTATTGCCAGGATTACTGATCTGTTCAATTACTCTGGACAAATACTGGCCATCTAAAACAATGTTTGCTGTAAAATGATTTCATTATTTTATTATGCCAAATCAATTGTTGTTATATCAGTGTGATGAAATTTGATAGCCGATAAATACTTTAGATTTTCTGTTATTGAAAGAAATTTTCTGATTTTTTAATTCTCCAAATATTGTGCAATTATTGAATATTTTGTGTAGTTTTCATTAATTTATTGTTATTATCAGGTCCCCATTTTTATATCCGACGCCAAAAATATAATTGAAAAGTAATACATAGTGCATCCAAGAGCAATAGAATAATTGTTAATGCGAGTATGTTTCAACTCGCCCTAATTGATTTTAGTACAAATGTATATGTATGTATATTAATGTCATTTGAAATGCAGTCATAATCATAAGTTTCGGTACTTTTTATTTCATTATATATTTTGACATTGGCTAAGTATCATAAAACAAAATTCATGACATCTTTTCATTTAAAAAAGGCAATTGAATTAATATGCGTATGCCATGCATTCAACGCATAGTTTAGTTGTGTTGGTGTTTACGGGTATAAACAACAACACAACAATGTGCCTAATATGCGCAGCTTACACATACTATTCATTATCTTTCTTAAATGGAAAGAAGTCTATACATTTAGAATAGTTTTGGTGACTTATTCAAAATGAAAAATATGCATTAGGGTGGACTTTGGAACTAAATATACTTGTGTAAGATCTAAGTGAAGTGTGTTGAGAGAATAGCTGATGCGAATCGTCAAAAAAAATGTTCCATGTAGGGAAAACTGAAAATGTTCATAATAAATTAAGTAGATTATTTAAATTTAGTTACATTCAATGACAGTAGACTCCTGATTATCTGGGACGGTAGAGAGAAAATGACCCATATAAACTCCCCAAAAAAAAATCACACAACTCAAATTTAAAAAAAAAATAAACACCTAAACTGCAACAAAATATAATACCTATTTACCATACGAAATAGAAAAACAATAATAAACACTAAATTAAAAACCTTGGAAGTGAATTTTAAACCTCACAAATGCCAATCTCGTTAACCAGCCAGATGATGCATGGAAAACTCTGGTTAATTTCAATTGTTACACTGATGCAAAATTTACAAAGGATAAATTATTAAAATGGTATTTTTTTTTTACATATAATCGCACACAGTTATACAGCACGAAAATACAGTATTGGGTATATATTATAAGAGAATAAACAGTTAAATAAGTCCAAAATACACCACTTATTTTGATACAGGCGGTGCGTTTCCCGCTTGTGTTAAAATAAATACCTATTGACAGATATACCTGAAATTTCATGCTTCGGGATGTTCACAATTTTGCATGTTCATAACTTTTATGATTTAAAAAGAATTTCATAATCTTTATAAAATATGAAAATAAATGGTTTATTGCCCCAGTTAATGAGACCCCGGATAATTGGGGGTCTGGTGTATTAGAAGAATTGTCAGTCAGGGAAGAAGTAGGCGCTGGGATACTGCCGAGGACACGGTTGCTTTTAGAGAGAAGTTCTTCTCGCTGCATTGTATCCTGCATATACTTGAATAGCATTTTATATAAAAATCTGTGATAACTTTTGTAGATACTATTTCCAGCTCATGTGAAATTTTAATAATCATCTCTATATTCTGTTCTTTTTTTTATTAAAAACTGTTTGATATAAATAAAACAATGTAAACATAATCTTTATAAAATTTAAATATGCAACCAAAAGTGAGATCTTATTTTTATTATGTATTTCTATAAAAACCCAGAAACATGGAGAAGGAGCTATCATGGCTCCGAGTTGAAAATCTCAAGAGGCATGCTGAAGAATCGGTTGGCACCTGTGTTCTAATATCAGCGTTGGGTGTGCACATTTCCACATAGAATCAATATTCTGTCTTATTCTTCAACTTGCTAAACATATTTACATTTCTATTCTTCTGTTCATTATTCATCAGCCGTTTGCACATGATTCTTCTATCATATTTCACATTGGCATTTACATGTTTATGTGACTTTGAGAACCAAATCTAATCAGCATTATAATTCAAAAATAAAATACATGTTTGAGAGTGCCATGGAACATCAACAAAATAAATTTATGAAGCCGCATTGAACAACCTCATCACCTTTTGATTTTTTGCTGCACCGAATGCAAGCGCACAATGTCGTTGAAGAAACATTCGTACGAGTTTAGTTTTATTCATGCAGAAGCTGTGGTCGTACACTTTATGGACCCATAATACGTATAAGATGGGGTCTTTTGTAATTCAAAATTAAAGTTAGTTTCATATGAAAAAAAAACTGCATCAAATGCTTCAAAATGATGACTTGTTTGCCAACATTTTTATAATACCTGCTGCCATATACATAATTGAAAACAATTTCAAAAATACTTATTTTGTGAATATTATTTTCTCCGTAGTAAATATGTGTTCACCATTTGTACTTTGATTTTCTGTACCATCATTCGAGTACCATTAAATGTATATATACACAAGTTGATTATTTTTAACTGGAAATTGATTTTGAAATGTTATTGTTTTCTATAAAAATAAAATGTTTACATAACCTGAATGTGTTAAATAACTTTATCCCGGTTGCAATGACCCAAACTGTCCAAAAATGTGACCCGTGAAATTTCAATTTTTATTTTATTTTTACAACATTATAGTTGTACGTAATATGTATTTAACACACTGACTGATTGTGACACAACATATGTGAGCGTCTTGGTAATATGTAATAATAATGTAATAATTCTATTTTTTTTAGTAAATTGACTAGTGATGATATTTTAACCGGTGACACACTAATCGTTATTTGAGATTTGTATCTGATTGCATTGATGATTTGCAACAGACTTTTTCCAATTCGACGACCAACCATCAGTAATAGACAACACTTATATCTTAGTTATCAATCATCGATACAATCAGATATAAATCCCAAATAAGTGTTCCGAAAATAACCGATTAAAAAAACGGTTTAACCATCACTAAAATTGACTATGAGCTCTGACTTTGAAAGGTAGGCCAGGTTACATTTAAGAACAGCGTATTCCTAAAACATTTTATTATATTTTAAATATTAAAAAAAAAGGTACATAATAAATTTGTAAAAATTATAACATAAACTGAAATTTTAAGATGCAACGCGTGTAAAGGAATATTTTCACACCGTCAAGTCTTACCAATCAAAGCTAAGATGGCAGTTTTTTAAGAGATATTCAACCAATAGCAATTTTTATAATCGACCACCTCAAGTTCGAAAATGGTTTTATGAAAATTGCATGTGCTCCAGGCGCTACGATTAACAAAATTTTCTATTTTTATGTATTTTTCATAATTTAATTGTGAGATCAAATTCATAATCTGTTATAATGGTCATTGAATTATGTGCTTGCTGATTCATTTTCTCTTTTTTATACAGGTGACATTTTACCTGCACACGCAACCATGTCGGTCCATATCTCGATCCCACCACAGGGGAGAGCGAGCGCTGAAGTCGCCCCCTATTATAATTATTTTATATTTCAATTTATTCAGAGTTCGAGTGAATGCCAGGGCATGGGTTTTTACCAGATCCGAGAATTTAAAGTATACTGAAATCAAGTATACATCTAGGCTTCCTAGCCGAGCGGTTATGCATGTGAGGTATTCTTTGGAGAGGTGTGCCAAGTACAGTGGTCTTAGGTGAACAGAATCCACCAAGATCCCTGCACCCGGAGCAGCACCCTCCTCAATCATGGTGAGCGGGATCTCGATGTTTGGTGTTTTGCCACGCAGGGTATATTGCTCCTGGATGAGCGCAATTGACGCATGGTGGTCATGCATAGTGCGCTACACCTCAAGAGAGGCGACGCGCGATCTGCCGAGATTGATTTGCACGATTGTGCATTCCGGGCATCTAGGCATAGTTTGTTTTTTAAAGACCAGTTCGACTGCTGCAACGTACGCAGGGCACGTTCGGTCGCCAGTCGCATGTTCTGCTGGTCAATTGAATTCCGTGCACGTGGCACATTTTGCGGAGGCCTGTTTGTTCGGGCATTGCTCGTCATTGTGTCCTACCGTAGCCCAGTATGTGCAGGGGTCTTTTTCGACTTTTTTTTGTCACTTGAAGCACCTTGTGGCTCCTATGTAGTCACGGACTCTGCAGGCGTTCCAGCTGATGAAACAATGACCAGCGTTAATCAAGATCGTTGTGGCTTTAGACGGCAGGGCATATACACAGTTAACGGACGGGCCGTCTCAGCGACCAAACATCATAATTCGCCTTGTGTTTGTTGTGTATTCCTCTTCAGAGATGTTACTTTTTCCTTTTATGTTGCTTTTGTAGATCTCTTTGAGGAGATCTGGTTCCGCATATTCCCTCGGAACGTCGTATACCACAATACGCGGCTGTTGGCCCGTGGGTTCTAGGACGTTGAGTCCTTTGGCCTCTAATTTTGTCCTCACTGCAATTATGCTTTGAATACCATCCGGTGTCATGGTTTCGGCCAGTATTCCGTCCCCTCTCACCCACCCTCAGAGGTTGGAAATCAGACTCAGTGTCTCCATAATTTTACTTTCGGTGGCCTCAGCGGTTTGTCCCTCCGGCTCTTTCCGGCTCCCGCCTCCCCCGACAGTTCTACTGTCGGGGGAGGCGGGCCAGCCAACTTGACGATTCCGTTTATTGTGACTGTTTTGCTGTTCTTAGCAGCCGCTGCATAAGAAAGTTTTATCAGTCCACCACTATCGCTTTCGCTTGGAGCCATTGACGCTTCTTGCGCCTTGGTGACGGTTTCCACCGTTATTTTAAGTTCTAAAATGCCCTCCTAGTGGAGTCTTTTGTGTACGGTGGTTTCCCCACGCAGCCTCTCGGTTGGACGCGAGTTCTGCCATTAGCACCACTAGGTCCAGGTGGCACGAGGTTATCCTCGCCCGCTGATCGTTATTAAGTTTGGACTTCTCTTCAAAACAAATTTTTTCCACGACGTTCAGAAGGTCTCTGATTAGTTGTGGATGGCTAGATCCAAGCACAGGGGGACCTCTGTGTCGTCCATACCACGTATCGGTGCCGGAGACAATAGTGATTCCTCTTGATCGCGTTTTTGTTTCTTCTCGGAACTGTCACCAGAAGCTCTTCGGTCAATCTTCTTGGCATGGAAGAGGATCTGTCTTCTCTAGGTGGAGTCCGCACTATCGGCAGAACTGGTCTGTACGACTCCCTGCTTATGGCTTCTCCGACTCTGAAACTAGCAAGGCGTCTTGCGACCGGCTGTTCCTGGCTCCCCTTCCGCGGGGTCTTTGACATTATCAGAAACGGATGTCAAAAATAAAAGTCTCAAAAAACAACACTAGGGTTAAAAATATGTGTTCCAGAATTACACTCGGTACGATGCCGCACAGGCACAACAGAATTCAGTTTTAGTTGTATACGAAAATAACATGCAACAATAATAATAGTAAATTGTCCTTATCAGCTAATCACATTTTTAAAATATCAAATCAACACTGGGCTTAACGATATATATGTTCCGCAGATGCACTGGGCACTGTGCCGTTCAGACACACAGATTATTGTTGCAAATTGTTTATATATGTATATGCCAATATTCTAACGTCCATATACGGCCATGGCGTCACATGCACAGTTAATGTAACAATAATAAAAACTACACTTAAGAATAATATATGTAAAACAATAATTAATTTAATTTTTATAAGTCCCCCAAACCGTCATGAGTGGTTTGAGTTATGGCACAAACAAGCTTCTGCAAAATTTTCAAAGTCTTAGAGAAAATTTTTGCATAAAAAAAGCTTCAAGATAGTATTAAAATACTTTCTCAGAGCTGAGAATGTTTTATTTTGCACAATACCACAGAAGTTATTTGTTAGATTCAACACTGTTTATGTACCTCCAAGGTAGTGAAAAACACTGTCCTTGGAGTTTTTCTTATTACATATTTCACTTATTAATTTTATATAGTTTTTAACACTATTTAGTTGGTTTAATAAAGTTGTGTGGGTATGTTTGTACCGCACGATATTATTGTTGCCAGGAGCAACAAGCAATCGCATCCGTTCGCGGCGAGCGCCCGGACTGAACTGAATCTGTTGATGGAGAATTGTCATTGATGGAAATAATAATTTGTGTTGTATTTCTGGAGTTGGAACACAGCGAGGTAATACAACAGAGCATGTGTTTTTTTTTATTCTACTGAGTTTTGTTTTCGCTATAAATATCTTAATTGTTTATTCTTACTAATTGTAGCATACAGTAAAACCCCATTAGTTCGAACCCCGATAATTCGAAATTCGCCATAATTCGAAATTTTTAAAACACACAAGTCCCAAAATGCTAATTTCATAGTAGTTAACACTGATTCGAAAACCCCGGTAATTCGAAATAATTTTTAGCCGTACTTCGAATTTTTTTTATATTTGACGATATTGAAAAAAATATTTCGTTTTTTTTCGCAAATGAGAACAAATATGTCAATTTCGGATACTTTAGTAATAGAAATGTGACTGTCTTTGTATTGGCGTAATAAATATTGCGTTTTCGAAATGATTTCTTGAAATATGCAAAAATGCAAACGTTTTTCACAAAATGAATGACTTTTTTCACGAGTTTTACGATTTTTGGCGAATTTCGCAATTGTATTGCTATTTAAAATTTTTTTTTGGTACCTTGAATTTTGAATGCTAAGTGCTTGTAAATATAACTAACTTGCTAGTCCTACTCCCGAGGCTCCTGACTGCCAGATCACTGGGCGACCGTCATGATCACCAACAAGTTACTCGGTTGGATATGTATATGGATAATACTTGCCTGCAGTTTTAGTGAAAAACAATTAAGTAAAGCATATGTCCGTTTCAGACCCTTAGATTTACAACAAAAAGTACCAAATGTATTCTTCCCCTAAGAAATAAAGGGAAATGATTAATCCATTCCCATGAAAAAATCCTTCCATTATTGACATATTATACATTGACGGGGGTTATTTAAATTTAAACCCTGCCCCTACTACACATAAATACAAAAGCAATTATATGAAGTAAATTAATAATTAAATTTAACATATACGTAACCTTCATACTTTTCAACAATGTCTTTTTTCACCTCCATTGTGATCCTAATTATTTTCTTCAATGCTTGGCTCTTCTCGGTAATTTTTTTTGAACTCAAAAAATCTACAAAAAATTTATGTGAAAAAATACAAAATCACAAAAGTGCGCAGTGTCGTGACTCATTTTGCCCCTTGCGAGTCGTATTCCAAATGAAGGCCATATACCAAACAAAAATTTGAAGTCAGACTTATTCCAAACGGACTAAGGTACCTCTGTATATGAATTATTATTTTTTTAATGTTTTTAAATGTGTGTATGTAATTTTGTATAATAATATTTGTCTTCTGTGTATAGTTTTCTAGGATATTCTGCCATGTACATGTGACATTTCGGATCCCATCGCGGGGTCCATCATCAGGGCTGGTGATGATGGACCCTGCAATGGCAAACGTCGGCCAGAGAGGTCACACGTACACGACAGAATATCCTAGAAATCTATACGCAGAAGATTCTGAACGGCCATGAAAACCTGAGAACATAATATTTATCATCTTAAATGTTTCATCTTGTTATAATAGTACTTTCATTCCACAAAATAATTATTGTAAATATAATCGTATACCATGCACTCATTTCCATTTCAGACATTATGGCATCTATTATAAGCAATTTTGAAGCAGTACTATACCAATAGCATCCCAGTCACTTATATATTCATGTAAGAGTATTATCACAGTATACTAAGAACAGTAATATGTCTTCATACAAACTGGCCGCTACCCATTAGAATGTGTGCGTGCGTGCTCGGCGCCGTGTACGCACGCACTGTGACGCACACATTGACATAGAATATGGCGGCGACAGTAAGGGACGTGCCTTTGGTGCCATTCGCGCTCGCAGCTGCCGCTTTAGAAAAAAAATGCCTTTTTTTACGTTTACGGTGCTTTACTAAAAAGGTGTGTTGATTATCACAAAGACTGTGAGTTTTTAAAAGTCTACGTTGATGTTAATCAGCATTCTTGTAATTTAAGTGCAGAAACTATGTATACTAATTACAGAAATTTTCAGGTTTCGTGTCTACCTTATGCGTCGGAATCCCAGACGCTATGAGTTAAAAGAAAGGGAGTAAAAATAAAGTGACAACCCTAGTGTCAATGCAAGAGTAGGCTATTAACTCGCCGACAGGCCGGAGATAAACTACTGTTCTGGGTATACTGTGGTATTATACACTAACTTATTAATGAAACACACGTAAAGTATCTAATAGATAAACTTGAGATAATACAACTGTGAAGGTTATTTAATCAATCGCCGCTTCTCAAAATTAAAATTATTATAGGCAGGTTTTGATACAATTGCCATCAACCTGTACGTTGGTTTTCTTTATTGTTTCAGAGATAAGTTTGTAGAACTCCATAATCACACATATGGAAATAAAAAAAATTGTTAAGTTCTGCCTTTTTAATTTTCTGAGACGTGTTTCACCTCATGAGGGCATTATCAATCTAAATATTTTACATTAAACAATTTGTATTTATATTAAAAGTATTAGAAAGAGATGCTATATAATTTTAAGAATTAATTAAGGTTTTTGTATTTTTGCTTGTTTTGATTCTAAGAAACAATTCTGTTCACAAGTAATATGTACATATATGAGGATAGATTTACAACTTGATATAAATGTGATATTCTTGGTAACAAATTATGTTTGTGCACTAATGATAATTTTCAAAAGCGAGGATTCCAGACAGCATTATTCTTAATAACAAATATGTTTGAACATAATGATAATTTTTCAATTGCGGGAATCTCCGGGAATTTAGATTGATAATGCCCTCATAAGGCGAAATGCCTCTCAGAAAATTAAAAAGGTAGAACTTAAATAAATAAATAAAAACACCTTCCGAAACGGTGAATTTAATTTATAAATGTCAATAAAAGATTCTAAATTTTTATTACTCACCATCTAGGTATAGTCTATTCATATATTAATTTTGTGAATTTATGTACAAGGGTTGTATGATAAGTACCCGTGTTTAAAGACCGATGACGCCACTGAGACAAAACCTTTATACAATTGTTTAATGCCATCTTTGAAATGACGTCTGTTAAAATTTCAGACATTAATATTTTATTTTATATTAATTTTTTATGTTGGTCTTTCACATTTGTGATTTTAATATTACATTCTTCATCCTGTGGTAGAAATGATGGCAGTTTTGAAACTTGGAACTCGAGTATATTGAAGCCAGAATGTATCATTTTAGTAGTGCTTTAGGAAAATTTGAGTGTTTTTCTATGCTTTTTCTGTTATTTCTTAGTATTTAAGTCAGTAAGACGCTGGAAAGCAGTTTGTGTGTATAATTAGCCGGATAATAATATTCATCGTCTATAAAAGAAAAATCTTTAGTAGGAATAAACAAAATGAATTATTCTACATCATGAACATCACATTGCATTAACTTATTTAAAAACATGTCTATTTGCATTTTACATTATTATTTTAAGCACTTGTTTTTATTGTATCTCCACCGTGTGCCGGTGCGGGAGGGTGGTCCTTGCAGGGGCCTGCGGAGGCCCGGCGGGGGATGCAGGCCGGTCATGGGGGCTCCAGGGAGGAGGCCAGGGCCCGCACTTGCTCCAGTCCGGACAGCAGCTCTCTACAATGTCACAGCAAACTGAATGTGCAAATACGGTACAGAACTTCGGTGAAAATCACAGATTTAGTTCACAAGATAAAGATAAACTCCGTTTCAAATTAATTAAAGTATGACTATGAAATAAAATTATGGTGGCAGTAATTAAGTGAAATACAGTCAAAGCCTAATAATTTGAAATTCAACATAATTAAACACTCAAGACCCAATATGTAAATTTCATAATTGATTAACACTGTTAATTTGGAAAACCTCGTTAATTTGTATTTTGACATAATTGTTGGACACTACAAATCGATACATTTTTACGTCACACAATTTTAATTTTTAAAAAGCTATATATAACATTGACAATGCATGTGAATTATTGCCCACAGTCTCCTGAGTTTAGAATTAATAGGGCTTTACTTTGTTGGTTCCTTGAATTTGGAATTAACAAGATTCCACTGTACTACCAACTGACAACAACTACAGCATTCATCTTATATTCTCAGTTAGCTCTGATAGTAATGTCAATGAGCTGGCTATGAGAGCACATCTCACAGCTGTGGACACTTGAATGCTGAAATGTTTAAATTTATTTCCAATAAAAAAGAGCAATACGGATATCCCGCTTGGTCACTGATAATTCTAAATTGCCGCCCTTCAATCAAATTACGGACATTACCTGAGAGATCCTTCAGCCGTATTGGTGGCGTAGATGAGAGATCTTGCCACGCCGCGCTGGCTGCTTCGAAGTTCTTCTACTTCAGCTCGAGCTGTTCTCAATTCCTCCTGTTAATTAATTAATACAGATTATTTCCGTTAAATCAAATTTTATTCACTTCAATGTATATCAATTACCGTATCTTTTTGTAGCAAGTTAACTTTAAATAGTTTGACATACCTTCAGCTGCTCAATCTGTAATCTCAAGGCAGCCACCAGGCTGTCATCATTACCCTCGGCATTCTGGAATAAATATGTAAAGAAGGAAGTTCAGTCTATGTTTAATTCAGGCCGATGAAAGATTAATCCAATGATGGTGAGGTGATGATTGTTTCACTCAGATTATTTGCTAAAATAATGCTTCGGTACCATCAGCCTGCAGATCCACAAATCCCACTTGTTATGTGTGTAAGGGGGCAAGAAGGTGAGGCGACGGATAAAATTAAAGTAGTCCATTACTCTATATGACAGTAACGGGAGATGTGTATGAAAATATAATATGTATAATAAAAACTACTAACTACTTCTAAATGATTTTTGTTTAATAACAATTTCCCCTTTTAATTTGGCTTGTAAATACTCCTCCCACAAGCAATATGCTCATACTATGGGGAGTATAATTAGTTTAGAATGTAATAACATAGGTATAATTTTTTTTATAAAAATCATTGTAATGTACAGTAGCCGGCAAACATCTTGAAATTTTACGGCGTAGTGGGGGGAAATTTGCGCATGTACTATTACACCAACGAGACCCAAATTTTGTCTTCTGCGCATTCCCCCACTACGCCAAAGAATTTCAAGAAGTTTGCCGGCGACTGTACCTGCTGTACAAATAAATAAATATTGATAAAAGTGACTTTACCCCTGGCGTGGCAGCCCCATCGCGCTGTTCAGAGAGGCGCGCTGCCTGGACCTCCCTGCGAAGCGCCGCTGCCTCCTGAAAGTACCGCAATATCCAACTTATTTTGACAAATTAACTAATTTTATTAGTGTTGAGTAGTGACTCTTATAATTCTATCAATTTGTTAAATATGAAAAAAAGTGAAATTAAAAAAAGAAAGCCTAAATAAGTAATAAGCGTGTAGTTGGTGATAGTGTCTGGTACAGGCACAGCTGTCAGCCAGAAGCATTTCAAACAGGGCAAAAATCAATTACTATTAAAATAATGAAATCACCGCATCCACATTTCTAAAATAAAATAAAACTAGAAAATAACACTGAACTAGAAACATACTTGCTGGGCCGCTGTGCGGAGTCTCCTTTCTTCCTGTACTTCCTCACGCCCCCTCCGGCGGTCCCTTTCCCTCTCCCGCTCCCGAGCTCCTCCGGTGCCTTCGCCCGCCTGCGAGGGCAGGAAGTCGGGTAAACGCAGGCTCTCACCACCTGGTAATAAGCAAAGGCTGCAGTGATACGGTTCAGGATATTGGTACTATTATGTAAAAATATATTTTAAATAATTTCAACTTATAATGACCGGAAAATATAAGAAGACCACAGCTTCTTAAAAATCCAAATTATAAAAAAGGGGTTTACTAATTTCCTTGCTAAGTTATAATACTTGTTAATTCTAAATTTAAGGTACAAAAGAAAAATCGCGATGCAATTCATGAAAAACATATAACTCATGAAAAAAGCCATTTATTTTGTGAAAAACTTCTGGTTTTTTGCATATTTCAAAAAAATCATTTTGAAAATGCAATACTTATTAAGCTAATATAAAGATTGCAATATTTCTGTTACTAAAATAGCCGATATTGACGTATTTATTTTTCTCACCTGTAAAAAAAATCAAAATACTCTTTTCAATTTTGTCAAATTTCAAAAAAATTTTGAATCGTGTGAACTAAAGGGGCTAAAAATTACTTAGAATTATTGGGGTTTATTATTAGAATTATCTACTAAAAAATTAATATTTTGAGAATTGTGGGTATGAAAAATTTCAAATTATCGGGGTTCAAAATAACGGGGTTTTACTGTATTATATTACTTAATATACAAGTAATTTATATTTTTTGCTTATTCATTGACAGTAAACTTATCGCAAAGCCACAGTTACACTTCAAAATGATTGCAGAAGTGCTAATCATCCTAGTGATGGGAAACTTGCTTGATGATCTAGCGCCGAGGGGATACCGGGAAGATTTTTCTACTTTCAGAGCACAAAATAGTTTGAATATTTATGTTTGAAATTTTAATTAGAATTGAAGTTGGCGCGACATAGCAAACACTGGTCGATGTTAAGATAAAACCACAAATCGTTCTTGCACTATGCCTGACACTAGTCGGGCTAACTGATTTACCCGAAGCACTTGACGGCAGGTCCAGAGGGAAGGGGTGCGGCGCCGGCTGAGGACGCTCCACGCAATCTGTGAGGTCGAGGGCCAGTCGACTGTGGGGTCGCGGAGACCGGTACGGCTGCGAGCAGGAGAAGGTGAAGTCGGGCAGATTGTCGAGGTCCAGCGGCGCGCCGGCGCCCAGATAGGCCTGTTCCAGAAGCAGGTGGTCTTGCACGAAGTCCGGTAGCGAGGGCAATCCCAGAGGGTCCCTGTTGGGGGGAGCCGCCTCGGGTGGCTCTGCGGAGCGGTCCGAGTCGCCCCCCTGTCTCCTGGCGAGGGAAGGGTGAGGAGTGCTGCCGGAGTAGACCTTGGGCCTGGCGCCGGTGCCCTCGTAGCTGGCGGACGAGCTCGGCAGCGACAGGTCCCGCTTTAGGAAATGCTTAAAGGAAAAAGGGCTCTCTTCTTTGCGGGCCTGATTCGCGGCTTCTGAAAAAGAGAATAAATATTGCGTACAGGCGAATACGTTATATAAAATTCAAAATGCTAAACTAGACGCAATACTTTTTTCGATTCGATTTCCTTCCAGTTCTGTCGCATTACTGGAGTAATTTACATTCTCGAAACCCAAATCGGGTTTTACTGAATTATTTCCGTTATTTAAGTCATCTTCTTCGTTATCGGAATTAACTGGAGAATTTTTATTCGAAAACCCTTTTTCTTGCGCCATATCTACCCCGATCGCATTTTTGACATTTCTTCGAGAAATATCATTGCCATGTGTACTACCCAGTACTTATTATGTTATCTATGCCCAGTACCATAAACAAGAAAAGATTGCTTTTCGGCAATAATAGCACCAAAATGTACATGATCCTTTTTACCGACATTGTTAAGGGCCCAGTTTACAAGGTCATTCCTTTGATTTAGTTACAACTAAAATTATCACTAATTTTTTTAGTTTGATTCGTCAACCGATTGAAACTATAAAATATGATGATGGGCTCAGTGAGAAGACGGTATAAGGAGAAACAATATCATTTATTAAAAAAAAATCACAGAAAATAGTCACAAAAATATACACAATGAGATAGTTAGTACAAGAATAAATAGCAGTGTCAATATCACCATACAGTCAACAAAGTATCAGGCACTGAGGTCTCTGAACAATATTCTATCTACCACTAAATTCGGAGACGTCTCGTAGAGCGGACAGTGGCTCGACGAGGGCGGCGGCAGCGGTAACAGATGGGCGGCGGCGCCGGCGACTGTGGCTCGAAGACGCCTCACGTAGCGGGTGATGGCTCGACGAGGGCGGCAGCGAGACGGAGGCAGGAGGGCGGCCGCAATCAGTGGACGGCACGTAGGCGGCTCCCAGACATACCGCACTGGTGTAGGCGGCGATGATAGTTCCGCTGGCGCCGAGGTACGCGGCATCACAGTAGGTGGCGGCGAGATCACACGCGGCGATCAGTAGGCGGCTATACACAGTGGGCGGTGAAGGCGGTTTCAATATTAGCCGCAGTAGAGAGGGCGACGTTGACAGCGGTGTCGATGGCGGTGGGGGTATCGCGGCAGGGACAGCGGCGTGGTCGTATAAAAACGGCGGAGTGAAGCGGTGGCGGTGTGGAGCAACGGCGATCGCGAGTTTTCTGCGAGATGTTGACACCTGCCTGGAAGACAGCGAATTGACTTCTTGACTAAAATCTAGCATCTTTATCTCGGCTCTTCGGTGTTATCGCGGTGGTGCCATCGATGCGCCGACCAGTTAGGAGACTATTCCGTTAGTCGCGCGGCGGGCGCCGCACAGTCACTTAAGGCTGTTTCTTTCCCGCAAAGCTGTGTTATGGTGGGGGTAGTCGGTCCAAGCCCCAAGCCGGTCGCCGACGCCAGGTTAACGGCATTTTAGTTGCCCGGCGCCGAGGTCTGCCGAATCGGATGGCTTTTTTTCTTTCGGCCGCGCGCCGGCTATATTCATGAGTCACGGCCGTTATACGGAGCGATGCTTTTGATTCAATTGATGATCTTGTGTACATCCTTCCTGGCGTCTTTCAAGACGGCGCTCTCTGCCGTTGTTTCTTCTTCTGGTTCTAACTCGCTTTCTTCGTTGATGGGTGCTCGTCTGATCTGATCGGTATATATTTTAATGAGCCTGGGGCCGCGTCTCATATATGCGACGGAGCGCGACTGTCCCCAGGGGCCGCGTCGCATATATGCGACAGCCACAAAATAATTTATTTATCGACGGCCGCGTATCGAATTTGAAAAACGTAATTTTTTCCCAATAGAGAAATTCTGTTGTGACCTGTTGTTCCATTTACAACTCAAAAACATCACGGATTATATTTTAAATCAACAATCAAAACAGAAGTTTTTCTGCCGTCAAAATCGTATAGAATTGTTACAGATGGCGCCCCGATCGCGTGTTGTGCAATCGAAATTCAAATATTCAATCGTCAAGGTCACGCGCAATGTGCGCGGGAAATACGATTTATTTTTTTCGATTTTCGATTTATTTGTACACGTATATACAAATATATACGATATGTTTTGCGATATTTGTCAGTTTTTGTTGGTTTATGATTCAATTGAATACTAATAGTGATTTATTAACAAAAATACACGCAATTTTGTTGCGTTTATTTGAAATATGTGTGTGTGTGAAAGTGTATCATATTTATGTGTTATGAGTGCGATGTCCCGTCGTGTGCCGTGCCGTGCAACAAAATATATCACATAGAAGAAGATTATTATTATTAATAGTAGTGTTGACTCTAATAAAGAAATAAAAAAATATTATTATTTTTCAGAAAATGTTGCGCTGGGAACATTATCGAAATTCAAAAAAAGATTATTTTTTACTTAAATGATAAAAAAATCATTGCATTTCGACACTTACGATAAAATAATATGAATGTGTGTGTTTTTTTTTAATATACGCATGTTTTCATGGTTTTTTCGTAAAAAGAAAAATCACAAAAAATTCAGAAAATTTCCGGCCCTTGCCTATATATTGCTTTGGAATTTTTTAGGCCCTCAACAAGTTAACTGGTTTCCCCTGTCTGTTTATCAAGGTCAAGGATGGGCGCTCCACTTCTTGCCCGGAAATGTCACCGAAACGAGCACAATTATCGGCGTACGAAACCACAGATAACGGGAAACGGAGGAAAAGAGATCGTGAGGAGCTAACTTCTCTAGCTTCAACACCATTTAGTCCAACTGCAGACGTCGGAGAAGAGGGTTTTAATAGGGCCCAAAAGGTCTTCGCAATTCTAGAAGGTATTATGAATGAAAACAAAGCAACATTGAATGCAGACCAAAAATCAAGGATGTACGCCTATATCCGATGGATCTGATGGCGATAATAAGTGAATAAGCTATTGAAAACACGCGACTTCAGGGAGCCCTTGACGAGAGCCGACGTGGAAGGGACAACTTGGTGGACTCAGTTGCGGAACTTAAAGAAATAATTTCGGGAATAAAGACTGATATTGGCACAAATACTCCCACGGATCAAGTTACATATATGCGTCCATTGCAGGAGGCTCCGGGTGCATTAAGGTTATGGAAAAACAGCGCATAGCTGGACCGCCACCACCCACCATGATAATATATCCGAAAGAACCAGAGGGGAAAACAGCGGAGAATACAATAGCTCTAATAATTGAAACCGGTGGATGACGGTTTTCAACCCGTAAAGGTAAGGAGGGTCCGTGGCGTAGGGCGTGGAGACCTCGAGCAAGCAGGAATTAATAGCATTATCGCAGCTCAGCCAAGATTAGAATAAAAGGTCTGGCTTTAATAGAACCAATGGGGAAATTACTGAGGGTCATAATTTATGATGTCCCTAGAAACATTGAAGAAAAGCAACTTTTGGAAGATATGTATAATTCTAATTTCGGGGGGAAAACTAATGTGACAAAGAAAGATTTTATCACATCAACAGGACGAGTTCAATGTTTGGCCGCAGAGATGGACATAATGTTCATTGTGAGTGTACAGTTCTACCCGCATTGAAGGTGACCCACCACATATTCTGGGCTGTTTTATGCGCCGAAGCGTCCATATCAGCCCAACACATTCGCCGCCTGGTTGGCATTATTTTATGCTAAAGCGTCCTCTCCAACCAGCCTGTCGTCCCAGCAACACGAGAACCAAGACCAAGATTATGAAAAGAAAACAATGAAAGATCGAGGCAGGGCAGCACGGCCAAGGCTACATCAGAACCACAGAGCAGGACCTCTCAGGATTTCCCAACGGGTCACTCAAATTTCCACAAACACTTTAAAAAGTCTGAAGTTATCCTCACAACTCAAACGGTCGGCATTTGTAAGATGCCGACCTGTTCCATGTGGCCCATTTATGCCTTCAATCAAAGCTTCCTTTGCATTCCTCATCAAAGAATAATCCCACAGGATATGCCCCGGAATCTGGGCCACACGAGCACAGACGCACCAAGGGTGGGTAGAGAGCCCAAGATCATGTAACTTAGATCTGAACTCTCTATGACCCGACAGCAGCTGTACTGTGTGGTGGTTCAGTGCTGGGAAATACCCTCCGGAATCCTTTCTTTCTTTCACCGCCACCCTCGGAAAGAAGCAGTGGATCCACCTCCCGGTGGTAGCGGCATCCCATCTTTCTTGCCAAACTTCGATCGTAATCCGTGTAACCCTTCTGTCCAACTCCTGGAACCGCTCGTTTTCCAGGGGCCTGAGAGTCCTACCGAAGTAGTCAGTTTCCAGACCCCGCCTAAGATCACGGCACGCGCAGGTTTCCATGTAAGTAGCCTTGTAAACTAGTCGCATAGCCGGCGAACGGATGCCCCAGTCCGCAACACTTATGGAGGCAAAGGAGACCCCCGCACGCGTCTTGACATGAGCCAGAAAGGAGCCCGACATGTCAAAGATCACTCCTAGATACTTAACTCCTCTTTCAAATTTTACAGTTATTCCATCCACTTTCAAAATAGGATTCCTAACCTGACTCAAGTCACCCTTCATCTTCAGAGCAACTGTTTTCGAAAGCGCCAGAGCTAATTTGTTTCTTTTACACCACTCAGAAATCATCGCAATTGACCTATTACCCTTTTCCTATAATTCTCTGCGAGTCTGTCTAGAAACAAGCAGGAGAGTATCATCCGCGTAGGCTATAGTCGCACAGTCCACCGGTAGTGAAAGCAGTAACAGGTCGTAAAAGAGGATGTTCCACAGACTTGGTCCTAGAACCGAACCCTGTGGGCAACCCTTGTCCAGAGGCCTGGTGCGGGATGATCCACCATAGTTGAGGGTCACGGTACGATCACCGAGGTAACATTTGACAATGTCAAAGAGATACCCCGGACACTGCCGGACCTTCGGCTATGTGAGAATCATCTCCCACCAGGCATTATCGAAGGCACCCGATATGTTCAAGAAAATACCTATGACATACTTCTTACAATTATTCCTCACCCATTTACGCGCAAACAACATGGCGTGATCTGTTGATCTACCCCTGACAAACCCAAACTGCCGGTCACAGGCAGGCGAGAGATTTCTCTCAAACCTGTTCCGGATCACCATCTCAAGCACCTTCCAGAAAACAGGAAGGAGCGTGATTGGGCGATATGCACCTGGATCTGACCGAGGTAGGTTCGGAGTTCCCCATGGGTATGATAGAGAGTATGATGAAGAGCACATCTCTCTTCCATACGGCAGGAAAAACTCTTACACTTATTCATCACAAACAAAACTTCTTTACTGGCATACTTCTTTGTTATCTTTCTTTTCTTTGTTTTTCTTACATTCTTTACATTCTTTGTTATCGCCCCCGTAATCTTGTCCACACTGGGAGCCTTCCTAGGGCCTAGGTTCCTAAAAATGACATCCAGCTCAGTCACAGGTAGTGGCACTCGAGACTCCAGCAGTATAGAGCTAGTTGGGAGACGGGCCAGGGCACGGACAAGCCGATGATGGCCCCCTCTCCTCCAGTCCGCTCCAAAGGCACAAGTTTCTCTAAGAGCTCATCCAGGGTGGAGATCAGTTTATCCATTGTCCTCCCGCTGAGAGTGATCCCCGACAGGAGAGCGACGGGGTTTCCGACGCCCCTCCGGACAAGCCCAGTGATACACCAAGGCATTCCCAATCTCGGTCATCCACTGTTGCCAGTGGGCCCGCTTGGCGCTACGAATCGCCGCCGTGTAAGCCGACCTAGCCGCACGGAGCTCCTCCACCAGGGTTTGATGCGCCATAGGAGCAGCAAGACCCTGAAGAACAACCCCGCAACGCCGATAGGCCCGACGGTAAGCAGCCCGCAGCACCCCCAGGTGATTAGTCCACCAGCAGGCTGAAATTTTTTTTCCCGGGCGAGTGCGACCGATAACGGAGTTCACCGATCTCACTATAGCCTCGTTTAAGAGCTCACCAATCAGGATTGGGTCTCTTACACTTTTCTCATAGATACCTAATAGTTCCTCATTCAGGGTTGATCCAAAAGCGTCCCAGTCCACGTCCCTGGACTTAAACGTCCATGTGTCTCTTGCGATTCTCGCTGGGACTCGAGAGAGATGAAAAGTGATTAGGCGGTGGTCACACTTAATCGCACCGTCCAACACCCTCCAGTCTTTGACAAGTCCCAGCATATTATTCGTACATAAGGAGAGATCAATGCGACTCTCCCCACCGGCATACCCTGCAAATGTTGGCAGTGAACCAGCCTCGTTGAGGATGTTCAGGCCGTAACAGGCAATGAACCCCTCAACGGGGATTCTACGATCGTAGCTGTTGTGCTGCCCAGAGTGATCATGCCAGAGGGGAGAGTGAGTGTTAAAGTCTCCACAAATCAACACATGCTTCCTGTTACGGACAGGACAAGACCTGATCATACCGTCAGGCAACAGAATACTTGAGTTCTGTATGTGACGCAACCGCGTCACATAAAGGGTAGAAACCTCTGCTGTGAGCGAAACAGAGCGGAGGCTTTATTCTCCACAAAGGCCCCTTTCAGAGCCGCTGCCAATCGCCGCGACCCGGTTGGGGGTGGGTACCGTGCCGAGGACGGCGCGCGAGTTTTCGGCCGCGGTGGTCGCCTTCGATCGTGACGGGGCATCAGGCGGCGGCAACCGAGAAAGGGGAGAAGCGAATTGAGAGGAAGTAGCTTCATAAAATCACATCTCGCTGGGAGAAATGAAAGTGGGTGCACGTCATGAGCTGAAATGTATATGTTTTTTACTGAGAAATGTTATATGAAAATCTTAATTTTCAGATTTTTTAACATCTTAGAGTTTCTAAAAATTATGGAATTTATTGAATTCTTTCAGAGATCTTAATGAGATTGATTAACAATTGTATGTAATAAAAATGTCGCATTTCATTGCTCCAAATAGAGGAGAGAGAGCGGGAGGTGATTTTATTCCACACATAAAGAGCATTGATGCCTTGTTGTCATGAATAGATATTTGATTTACAACCGGGTATTATCATAATGTTCTTAGGTTTTCACGGCCACTCAGAATCTTCAAGTTTGTGTTTACTGGGGTATTATGTCGTGTTGTTACGGCCTTTCGGGCCGACGTTTCGGATCCCATTGCAGGGTCCATCATCAGGGCTGAAGTGTTGTCTTGAATGTTGATGTTGTGGTTAAGTATCGGCTTGCAATACCGTGCCGAAGTCATGATGTGTTTGTATTGTGTTGTATGTATGATTCATCTGTTTTCTGATCACTATCTCTACGGAGTATGGGAGTTTCGGACACAGAGTTTATAGGAAGCCTACACATACCAACCGTTATCTACATGCGAACTCCCACCATCATCCTGCTCAAAAAAGAGGTCTCATCAACACTTTGGCCACGAGGGCCAAAAGGATATGCCAAGATGAATATCTACAGGAAGAAATGATAACACTCAGCGACGCACTGGAAGGCAATGGTTACCAGAAGCGACAGATACAACGCGTCATAAGTACGAGGTCTGTTCGCCCTGAAAAACATACAGAACCTGAGTGCAAAGGCATCGCCTTTCTGCCTTTTGTCCAAAGCGTTACAGACAGAATTGCCAGAGCTCTCAAGAAAAGAGACATTAAGACAGTTTTTGGTACCAACTTCAAAATTAAAGATATGTTGAGATCAGCAAAGGATCGAGATCGCTTAGAAACGGACGGTGTGTATAGACTCGATTGTCAAGACTGCGATAAAGTATACGTGGGGCAAACGGCGCGTACCATTTCCAAAAGGGTCAACGAGCACAAACGGGCATATAAACTCGGTCATCCAGAAAAATCAGCACTGGCTGAGCATTTTCTGGATACCGGCCATCATTTTGCATTCGAACCGAAAATCCTTGGAAAGCCTAAGAGTCACCATGCGCGTCTTATCAAGGAAGCACTAGAAATCTACAAGCATCCGATAAACATTAATAGAGATGATGGTCTCAAATTAAAAACATCTTGGTATCCGGCGCTTCAAAGTCATTCTCGTCGCAGACTCCGCAGAGATAGTGATCAGAAAACAGATGAATCATACATACAACACAATACAAACACATCATGACTTCGGCACGGTATTGCAAGCCGATACTTAACACAACACCAACATTCAAGACAACATATCAGCCCTAATGATGGACCCTGCAATGGGATCCGAAACGTCGGCCCGAAAGGTCGTAACAACACGGCATAATACCCCAGTAAACACAAACTTGAAGGGTATTATCATCATTAGCACTTGGTCGCCCCGACCCAGCCGGGGGTGAATACCATATCTAAGTCGGTAACCTGGGCGACAGGTCTGGAACTCGCAATTAAGAGAATGAATCGAGAGAAATTATCGGAAAGTAAAATTACGCCCCGCTTTGAACAAATAAATGTGTTGTACAGCGTGATCCAGACATGTTTTTCATACTGGAATAATATTGTACTATAAATGCTTGTGAATATCTCTGATTTCAAAA
Source organism: Agrypnia vestita (assembly GCA_016648135.1). Taxonomy (NCBI): domain Eukaryota; kingdom Metazoa; phylum Arthropoda; class Insecta; order Trichoptera; family Phryganeidae; genus Agrypnia; species Agrypnia vestita. The sequence continues at coordinate 63,386 of JADDOH010000326.1, read as the reverse complement.
TTTGGAATTCCTTGTTGAAATCCAGGAGCTTGACAGAATTGCATCATGACTGTATGTAAAAATGGAGTGTCACATTTTTATTGTTCAATAAAAGAGAAAGCGGGAGGTATTTTTATTTTGCGTAAGACGCAAGTTTGCTCTATTATCTGAACCATTTTGGTTGAACACTGAAAGTAAAGTCATTTTAAAATCCCGGCATAATCAGTTGCCGGTCACTTTTGAGGAAATTACATGGTCAGAAATATTTTATAAAATTTACCTGAAATAAAGAGTTGTCAAGTAAATTCGCACACACACTGCGCGATATAGGCCCGGTTGTTTCAAGTTCGATCAAAGTAAGCGGTCGATAAAAGCATAGATTTTTACGAAAACGGATCGTCTGATTGGTGGAGAACGTAAAATTTCAGTTTAAACTCTACGCTTACTTTGATCGAATTTGAAACAACCGGGCCATAGTGAGTTATCGGCAGTTATATGATAAAAAACACATTTTTTTCTGATTATTGAAATTTTTATGGAAATTAATCAAAGTGAGATTACAGATCTCACAGACACCAAATCAAACTGAAACCTTTTTTATAGTGTTCTCAACGAGAATACTTCTTAAGTTGATAAACTTTTACACATGTAAAGTTGTACCGGGACGCCTGAGAAAATAAATGAGAAAATTTTCTCCGCAGCCCCCTTTGAAGGCATATTGCGCAAGTAATATTTATCTGACATACTTGAAAATATTACTACAAGACGCGCCCAGTCAAAACCTATCCATTGGTAATGCTTAAAAACCGGTAAACTAATTTTAACTGATTTTAACTGATTTTAATCTGACCGCCACTGAGGTCAATTATTGCCGAAATCACAAAAGTAGAAATAACTTCTGACAGAAGTGTCCGATCTTGATGAATCTTTTTGTATCATGATCGCAAAGTAAATACCTATCTAGAGAGTATACACATGCCTATATAGGCTCATTTTTTGACTTGGAAGAAAAATTGACTTTTTGAAATTTTCTTAAAAACGCGATAAGTATCGAAAACCACTTTGTCCATAGTCAAGAGTGGTATCAAAATACTCGTTAGGGTGAGTACTGTGCAGTAATTATGGAAAGCATCGCGTATCAATTAGTCCAACTACCTTTATGGCCTGATTTAACTTCGGCCCTTCACGGTCGACTTATTTAAGGCATTTCCTAAATTAGTAAGACCCTGCAGGTTCAATGAACTGTGTCACAGCCTTATGCAAGGTCAGGCCCACACGTGACACAGTTTTGTAGCCCTGTGGGATACATGCAAAACCTTTTATTAATCTTTTTCTATCTTCAGACCGGGGTCAGTCCGGCCGCTCGCGGGTCTAGTTCCCGGATGACACCAGTCGCGATTCAAACCACGGCGACATGGAGGGGAGATTTTGCCCACTCTGATTGGATTGCGTAACTTGCGGTTGCATAACATCCTGTAAATGTCTGAGAATTTTATAAATAAAAATGGTTTTGTATGGCGGTCACCTGTTACACTCCAGTGTGGTGATTAGAACGCCCCTGGACCGCTTTCATCTGCATTTTATTTATCTCCTGATACCTATTGGAGAATTCTGCCGGTACCCGACTACTGCAGTGAATCTACGATCCAGCCTCCGCGATCTTCTGCGCCCCTGGCTGAGAATTTTGGACGACGGCCGGCGCTTCTCTATGACGAATTCGCATCACAGCGAAATATGATGTTTTATACGAGGCACCCGTGCTGTATTTCTCCGGCCGCTACTACGCTTCTCGGCCGTCGGAGCGGACTCAGCGGACCGCCCTTTGTTTGCTTGTTCTTGTGCGGAACACTTCCCTTTTAATTCATCCAGGGTACGGGAGAGACCTAGAATGTGAGGGCCCACAGGGTCGCACGACGGAGGCGCACACTCGATACTATCAGAGAGGTGTGCCAGGTACAGGGGTTTCAGGCGATTGCTGTCGACCAATATACCTGCACCAGGTGACACATCCTCCTCGATCATAACGAGGGGCGCCTCAATCCCGGGGGACCTGCTCTGCCTCGTGTACTGTTCCTGAACCAGTATCATAGTTATATTAAATTCGCTAATCACACGCTGCAACTCAAGGGATGTAGCGCGCGATCGGCCAACATTAACCTGGCCGATTTTAATCTCATTAGTCATAGTTGGTTAGTTTCACCCTGAGATCGACTGCAACTTCACTTCGCAACATGTCTATCTTACTCTGTATGCCTTATTTATTTGAATATTTTTTGTTATGTACCTTATTCCTTTATATATCTTACCTATTATATACCTGCACGTGATAATCTCTGTTTATACATCCATATCCTCTTATATTTGTATATATCGCTCGTATTATAATTTTATGTATGTATAATTATATGGAATATGTGTGACTGGACTAACCTCCCACATACTGGAATAAAGTTTTATTATTATTATTATTAAAAAGGATTGGACCGATGAAGGTTCCTTGTGGCGTGCCCAACGATGTGGTTTTGGATTCACTTTTGTTATTATTTATTTTAACATATTGAAATCTACTTTTAAATAACTCCATAGTTCCATAACCATGATAACACCGTTCCGTCTATTCCGATTTACCTTAGAGTCTCGGTGAGTTTGGAATGTGATATGCTATTGAATAATTTGTCAATGAAGATACAAAGACACTTCTCCATTACAGTAGAACCTCGTTAATTCGAAATTGAAGGGACCCAGAAAAAACATTTTGATTTATGCGGAACCCCCTTAAGAGGCCCCAGTACACGATTTTCGTATTTGCTCTCTATTTTGCTAAATTTAACGTAAACTTATTAAATCATTTTGCAAAATCCATAGCTTAACAGGCTTTAAATCAATTTTATTATGATAGATCCATTTACTCTTGAAGCATTTGCTTAAAAAAATATGAACAAATATATTGTTATAACATCAAAAAAATTATATCCCCGAAACACTATTTTTGTTTTCATGCAATAGAGTTATCTTTGGTACACTAATCTCGTATATTTTCAAATAAAGACCATACATTTTATTTAAAAATTGATTGTATAAAGTTTGAAAAGGAAGTGGTGCTATTCAGACATTAATATTTTTCGATGAGTTGTTAAATATATCGTTTTAAAAAAGACAAAAATTAAACGTTTTTTTACCTATGATGCAGTATCCATAAAACCATTAAAACATCGATTATTTTAATTAAATTGTACATTCATATTAAGAAAATTTCACTGTCATTAATATAAAAATATTCAAAAAATTATACCTCATACTCAAGAAGTTGAATTAATTAAATCGTATAGTCTGAAATACGCGGGCTCGCCGCCGCCGGGCGCGCGGCGCCTAGCGCACAAAGGTTGGAAATTAGATTCTGTGCGCGCAAAATTCAAAAAACGAAAGTTGTAATAAAAATAAAATATACGCAGCGAAATAAACTTAGTTCCTTGGGTAATAAAGTTCCACTGATAGTTAATTACCTAGAATAAATCCCTCGATTTATTAGTCGAGCAGGTAGTGACATGTTGTTGCAAAAAAATAAAGTTGAGTTATTGTCAGTCGGATACGAGTGTTTGTACCAAAGTGGTGTGTTTATGTTTTCGAATTTTGTTCTTCGAACTATGGAATCGATAAACTTAGGTAATTTTTTAAAAATATAATCCATATTTTTATTCAATTAATATTCTACAAAGCCACGATTTGTTTTTAACAAAATATCGTAAATTTTTCTGCATGCCTTAGACTGCCAAAACTGGGATTGTCCTGTATTGATTCTAAATATTGTAAACTATTGTTCTCTAATACCTTGGCTACAGATTTAAAATCAATCGGAGTGCACTTCGGTGCACCTGTATTCAGAATTTATTCATTTTACAGCAATCGGATTACGAAGGAAAAAACTGTTTAGAGTGTGGTTAAAAGAGTGAGACTTTTCTAAAGAAGTAAAAAAAGCTGTTTTAAGGGCGATTAATACAACAAGGTATAATAAAAAAATACTTTGTTAAATTTTTGTGGACAAATACGTCGAAAGTGGATGAATTGTGGACGTCATGAAGACAAGTTTAGAATTAAATATAAAGTGTGGTTAGGTGGTATAATCAAGTTTTTAATACTACATTTATTTTATTTTTTATATCTTTAAATTTGGTTATTATAATTATTTAATGGGTATAGAATACAAATAAACACTAAAATAATTTCGCTCGCTCAGATTGTCTTTTCCGACCACTGTGCAGCGCGCCGCGCACGGCCATAACAGACTATACGATTTAATTAATTCGAATTTTCGAGTATGAGGTATAATATTTTGAATATTTTTATATTAATGACAGTGAAATTTTCTTAGTACGCATTTACAATTTGATTAAAATACTCGATATTTTAATGGTTTTATGGATACTGCAATATAGGTAAAAAAACGTTTAATTTTTGTATTTTTTAAAACGATATATTTAACAACTTATCGAAAAATATTAATGTCTGAATAGCACCACTTCCTTTTCAAACTTTATACAATCAATTTGTAAATAAAATATACGGTCTTTATTTGAAAAAATGCTTTAAGAGTAAATGAATCTATCATAATAAAATTGATTAAAACCGTGTTTAGCTATGGGTTTTGCAAAATGATTTAACAAGTTTACGTTAAATTTAGCGAAATCGAGAGCAAATACGAAAATCGTGTACTGGGGTAAAATTAAATAAAAGTTCAAAAAAAAATTGCAAAATTCCTCAAAAATCTTGAAAAAAGCCATTAATTTTGTGAAAAAAGTCTGCATTTTTGCATATTTCAAGAAATTATTTCGAAAACGCAATATTTATTATGCCAATACAAAGATTGTGACATTTATATTACTAAAGTACCCGATATTGACATATTTGTTGTTCTAACTTGTGAAAAAATCTAAATATTTTTTCAATTTTGTCAATTTAAAAAAAAAAAAAAATTATTGCAACTAAAATACATGGATTTTCGGTGCAAGGGGCTAAAAATAATTTTGAATTTCCGGAGTTTTCGAATTATCAAGGTTGATCTACTATGAAATTAACATTTTGGGACTGAGGGGTTTGAAAAATTTTGAATTATGGCAAATTTCGTATTATTTGAATTAATGTTTTTTATTTTGGGTTTGAATTAATGTGTTTTACTGTAATTAACTTTTGCATCATTGTTGATGTTAATTTAAAAATGGTTGTCTAATGGGACAATCTTTTATGTAATTGTTGAGTTGTTTCATACATTTTGCTTTGTGAGTGGCATGGGACGGTACCTAATTATAAATGTTTTCTTCATCACCGGATTTCAGGGGTGACAATAGTTTTCCTATAATTGTTCGGGAATATACCCTATTTTCATTATTCATACCCTTCTTTAAACTTATGTTTATAATATGAGCAATTGGGTTTCTGATTACGTTTAATGTTGTTACAGTTATGGATATGGTTATCCAGGGCTTGCTGACGCTATTAAATTTTTATAGCATTTTCAAAATGATTGACAAGGTGTGGAAACCGTCTTCAGAAATAGAATTTAACCCTGGTTTGTTTATTATCTAAAGTTATAAAACAAGCAAAATTGGTACTGAAATCTGCAAAAGAAAATTATTAAAACATATTTTTTTTAAATAGAGATGCGAACACGGAATATGTGTCACATCAATATTCTTACTTTTTTCAAACTAAGCTAAATGCTTGTGCTATTAAAATATGACTAACTTGCTGGTCTGGAGTGAGATTCGAACCCGCGACCTTTGGATCACGAAGCGAGAGTCCTAACCACAAGACCAACAAGCTACTATTAAAAACATTACCAAAATGTTTTGGATTTTTTTGTTGTCAATAGTCATTCTCTGGTAAGAACTTTTGAATTTTTATTTATTGAACTCCTGCCCCTTGAATTTGTAATCAAATTTGCATGTACTCACCACTTCATAAAAGTTACCACTTAAGTAAAAATATGTACCTACTAGCTCATTTGTGCTCATATTCTGTCCACGGCCATTGAACTAAATATGTAGGTATACGCATATAATACTTTTTACATTTGCATACAGAATTGATGTGGGCTAATAAGTTGGACTATCTTTATTTTAATTTTATAAGTTCATAATTTGATAAGAATTATTTTATCTTATAATGTGCTAATTATCAAAAGCTTAAAAAAATATTCTTGCTTAAATAGTAAAACGTGATAAAAAATACTCTTTTATCATAACAACAATAAATAAAACTGAAAACTGACAGAATACTTGGTCAGTATTACATCAGGGAATACATACTTTTTATAAACAAGCTTTGTAATCACGAATCACAACCTTTTTTTTCGTAAATAAGCAGTGTTAAAGGTCACCATTATTTACATATAATATTCATTACCATTTTACTTAAAATTCCTGTTTGGTCAGAAGCCATATGCTTCAGTTGTATACTGTATTCTATTAGTTGAACATCTTCACACTCACACTAGATGAAATTCTTCTATGAACGGAGTATACCTAAATCATCATGAAGAAATTAAGTTAGTACATATTCAGTTAAATTTTATTAAAAATGTCTGTTAAAAAACCCTGTTACATTGTTCCCCATTCTATAACATGAACAATGTCTTATTAGACAACACTGAACTAACTAATGTAACTGGAGACACTATTTGGAAATGTATATTTTTATTGTTTCGGAAGTAAGTTTATAGACCTCCATAGTCACACATACGGAAATAAAAAAACTTGTTTTTAAGTTCTACATTTTTCATTTTTTGAGACACGTTTTGCTTTACGAGGGCATTGTCAATCTCTAATGATATTAATAATGAGGCAAAACGCGTCTTTAAAAAATTTAAAATGTAGAACTTAAGAACAAGTGTTTTTATTTCCATACACAATATTTTTATATGGCTCATTACTCTCATTCACTTAGTATTTAAATTGAGAAAAAATTTGGCATAACGTTTCTGGATACCATGGAAGGTTACCAGATTTTGGATCTGAACTAGGACTGATAATTTATTATTTTCTCGTAAACTTCTGCACAATTATATATTATAAAGTGAATTATGTCTTGAAAAATGTTTTTTATTGCCAATGTAAATCGCTTCCCTCAAAGAGTTTTCATATTCAAAAAAGAGTTTAGGAGTGTGAGTGAATAATTATTAACTACACAGTAAGCTACATAAATAGTCACATAGGAATCACAATATAGCATTTAAAAATCTGCTACATATTTATACTTCATTTACTTGTCATTTGTACATGTCTTTTTGTTTTGCAGAGCAGAGTGATTAATTAATGCAATATTTATTGTAAAATATTGAAAACACAAGAGAAAAGTTTAATTAGTTTACATGCCCCTTTTATGATTAATTAGTATGAAAGTAAAAAAATAAATGAGTATGTCGGCTGTTCTATAATATAGTATTACATTTGATTAGAAAGAAGTGTACTTTACATATTTTGGTAGCCCTCCTCCTACACTTAGGAGAAAAATGAATTCTTAAAAAACTATTTCATAACAAGTGCTGTGTACAGCAACACCTGAATCAGCTACATAAACCTTATGTGTATCATATCACGCACACTTTACTATCAGTGTCTCAAAATACTCATCAAATTCACAAAGCAGCCATGAAAAGCCAGCCGTGTTCGTTCCTCCTTAAATTCTTTCTTCTCTTTTAATATTCTCTTGGAATCAAATTCATTTTCCTTTTCTCTTTTCAATGATTATCAGTCTCCTTTTAATTCTTTGTAGGTTAGCTGTTCTTCTGTCCAGATAACTTTGTGTAACTCTATTCCGGACAATACTTTCAGTTAATCTGTTTAATTCCGTTTCATCAATTATAGTTTTGACAAAGTGGCTTGTTTCTATTATAGTAAAACTTCGTTATTTCGAACCCCGAGCATTCTGAACTTGCCATAATTCAACATTTTAAAACCCACAAGTTCCGAAATGTTAAATTCCTAGTAGATCAATCCCGATAATTCAAAATAATTTTTATCTCCTTGTGCCATCAACCAATACATTTTAATTTCACATAATTCAATTTTTTATTCAAAATTTGATGAAACTAAAAATATATTTCAATTTTTTTTTACAAGAATTAAATTAATTAAATTAATTTTTAAGAAGAAAAAATATGTCAATTTAGTAATAGAAATGTCGCGATCTTTATATTAGCATAATAAATATTGCATTTTCAAAATGATTTCTTAAAATATGCAAAAATACAAACTTTTTCACAAAATGAATGGGTTTTATCAAGAGTTTTATGATATTTGTTGAATTTCGCAATCACATCGCCCTGTACCTTGAACTTTGAATCAATGGGGTTCCTCATAATTCAAAATTTTTTTTAGGTCCCTTGAATTTCAAATGAACAAGTTTCTACTGTATGTTCATTTCTTAATGTTGACAATTATTATGGCATCTTCTATGCGCAAATTTAAAGTTGGTGTGAAAGGCAGCGATGTTTTACCAAAGAAATATATTTACCTTTAAATGATTGCAGTATTTAGGAATGTCGTACCTCAACTCAGAAGATTTTCTACCGGGATGCCGGAAATGCCACCATGTGATTTTAAGCCAGATGTATACAAAGTAAGAACCTTATTAGATAGATATTTTAAATGCAGCTTGTGCTTCCATTGACTGATCTGAATAATAAAGAACAGTTTGTGTGAAAATTATTTGTGTTATTTTGTACAAGAATAATTATATAACTTATACTATTTCTAATTAAAATATGTGAACATATTAATTCTGCATACTAAAGGAAAAGGAAGATGAATCAAACAAATGGAAAAATGAATATATTATTATTATTATTATAATAGGACATACGTGTTAAAGAAAACAATAACAATTTTAAATTAACCAAAAATATACATAGAAAAAAACATGAGTTTTTTTGTAAAATAGAAAAGGACTCTGCAATTTTATTTTGTCTTTTTTGTAAAATTGTGATTTCCAACATACCTCCTTTTTCCTTTAGCACACATAGTTATTGTTGAACGATTTATTTTTCAATGGTATATGTAGTTTATTCTGGGCTTAGTAGGCAGAATTCATTAGTGTGATGTACGTTCTTATTAAAAAAGTTGTTTGTATAAGATGCCACCGATTACGAGATGCACCCTTATTTTTCTAACCAAAAAAATGAGTAAATACTTTATTATAAAAATAAACTTTATTGCAAAAATGAAAAATATATCGTATATTTATGCATTTTGGTCACCAGAATCAAAAACATCAGCTTCAATTTCAGATGTTCCTGAATCACTTATAATCTGAAATCTGAATTGCATTTTCCCACACAATATCGTCTTCTGTGCTACTATGCATTGGCGATGCAGTATTTGTTAAATGTGTACTCCACTATTGATTCTGGAATTTTTTTCAAGTAGTAAGTAATAATGCAGCTTAATACAAGACTTAATACCAGTGTTTTAAAAATTAAATTAAATTTTTATGGTTGTAATTATTTTTAATTAAATATAATTACAATCATTTCTCCAGCAGCTCTTTTTTCATACACTTCAGCATACACATTAAGTTTTTGTTGAAATGCAGCTCATAACAAATTCTTTTTAAGGATATTAAAAATAATGTGCACAGCTTTATTTAAAAATTATTGAAATTAACCATCAGCGAACACCGAGCAACAACTGTAATGTAAGTGTACTATATTGTAAGCAGCAGCGGAAGCTAATAGCTTACTCCTACCTCCTGTTAATTAGACCTTTGTTGTATACGCGCAGCTTCCACCCCTTACCCTGGTAAGAAGCCATCCAACAAGACAAGACACACCACGACAAGAAACACCAGACAGGCACGAAAAAACACAACTCTTATAATTAACGTAATATCGTAATTAAGATTCACCATCATGGACAAAAATATGAGAGATCTGTATTATTATTATGAGAACTGCATAAAATATACCAAACCGATTATCTTTACTAAATTGTCATAGGGACGACCTTATGCAGAAATCTGGGAGATCCGCAAGAAGCACATTGCACCATGCATTACCACGTTATACGAGGAACCCCTTCTCATTCATCAAGGACACATGCAATGGTTGTTTGATCATACAGGGCGGCGCTATCTTGACATGTTCGGAGGCATCGTCACTGTCTCTGTCGGACACTGTCATCCGTAAGTTGAATACCAAATGTTTATTATTTAATATTTAATTTTAGAAAGAGAAAATCCTTTCTGTACTTGGTGGCGAATGCTTGCTATAAGAGAGATATTCGATACTTTTTCATTGAGATACGTAATTTAACCATTACGAAGGTATAGAATAGAATAGAAGTTTGGTTATCAAGATAAAAACTATGGAAAAAATTGAACCCAGTCAATTATTCTAAAATTATAAAATATTATAAATAAAATATTCAACATATTATAAAATATAAAATATATAAGGGAACAAATATCAAAACCCCTTTTGCATATAATAAATCTAAGTTTAGAAACAGGAATATTTCTATCAAACCACAAGCGAGCTATATATATATACAAATGAGACAATCCTGAAGAAATTACTTAAATTACTAAAAATTAAGAATTATAGACCTATTTGGCTTATTTCAAACTTTGGAAAAATCATAGAAAAAATTGTCATAGATCAGAGAAAAAAACTTAATTAATAATAACTTATTTAACTAATAAATGAAAACCAATTTGGCTTCACAGAAAACAAAGGTGGAGGTACTATGTATTAAGCCGGCTCTACACTACTAGAGAAGTCGGCCGAAGTTAAGCGAATACGATAGTGTAGAGGGGTAACCGACTCGCCCGATAGTGTAGAGGGGTAACCGATTCGCCCGGTTTTCATCTCTGCGTGTTTATTGACGAAGGCCGAACGAGGAGATCGCTTTAGCATAAAATAATGCCAACCAGGCGGCGAACGTGCTGGGCTGATATGGAAGCTTTTGCGCATAGAACGGCTCAGGGTATGTGGTGGGTCCCCTTCATATTGTAGAGGGGTACTTCGTGCTACTTCGGCTCGCCTCAGACACTTCCGAAAGTTGTCGGTTTTTGCGCCGAGTCAAAGGAATCGAAGTGACCCGAAGTTCGTGCGAAGTACTATTCTATCGGGCAACTGAGTTCCTCGCAGTGTGTAAACACATACTTTGGACTTCGGGTTACTTCTGACTTCGGCCGACTTCGCTAGTAGTGTAGAGCCGGCTTAATACTAATATGTACTAAATGTTGTTTAAAAAAATAAAATTTAAAAAAAAGTATTTTGATTAAAAGATTTTATTATTATTATTAATATTATGGGTGTGACTTTTAATCATTTTTTAATGTTCACACATAAGATTGATCTTGTCTCCTTCTCTTCTTGTACCTTTCAGGCACTAGTTAGTTTCTTTGTGCTTTGTTCAAGAGCCTGCTATCAATTGTCTTGGAAATATATACATTTCCATTTCATTTTGTATTCCTCGCAATTATCTACTTCTTTGGGCAGACATGATATTTAAGTCCAAAATTAAATAAAACATAATTCAGTAGAACCTCGTCAATTAGAAATTCAAGGACCCAAAAAAAATTTTTTTTGTGAAAAACATCTGTATTTTTGCATATTTCAAGAAATCATTTTTATTGTTGAAAAACATCTGTATTTTTGCATATTTCAAGAAATCATTTTTTTTGTTCTCACTTGCGTAAGAAATCGAAATATTTTTTCAATATTGTAATTTTTTTTTTTAAATTAAGTTAACTAAAATGTATTGGTTTATGGCTCAAGGGGCTAAAAGTTATTTTGAATTACAAATTATTGGGGTTAATCTAATGAATTTTATATTTTGGGACTAGTGGGTTTGAAAAATGTCGAATTATGGTGAATTTCGAATTATCAGAGTTTGAATTAACGGGATTTTACTGTGTTGTGATTTATCTCAAAAATACGTCTGAAACTGTTTCTAATCTATTCTAATCTGAAATTATGGCTACTCCTCTTTTATGTACAGTTGGCCTTGCATCAGATGGGTTGCCACTTGACTGACTTTGAGTAGCTTCCTGTATCTTTACCAAATAATAACGTTTCAGGAAAGTTGTGGAAGCAGCAACAAAACAAATTAATAAATTGTGGCACGTCACCAACATATATCTCCACCCCAATATCCACCAGTACGCCGAAAAGTTGGTTGCCAAATTGCCAGGAGACCTGAAAGTAGGTTCAATCTATTATTGGTGTATAATGTATAATAAGTCCCATTCATGGTAAATTTTTAACATAGGTACACATACCATAATATAATAATTTTTTTATTGAATATTAAAATTAAAAAGACTGTAGGTAGAAATTACCCTTTTACCCTTTAAATAACCCTTTTAAATTAAAATCGATTAAATATTTTATAAACTTTTTTTTCAGAATATTTCGTCCCTTTAGAGGTTAAACTCACTAAGTTAGTTAAAAAAAGTTAGGAAAAAGTACATATTTTTAACAATGAATATAACAATTTGTATTAATTAAAATTAAAAAATTAAATATAAATATAAATATAATGTCCCCAAACAGCAATTGTATGCTGGTATTAGGGGACAGGAAATAAAGTAGAATAAGTAGTAGGGTGTGTCACTTTGTATGGCGAAAAAAAAGAGTTTTTTTTTTTTAAACTTAATAGTTATCAAAAGTTGCATTGCATTTATAACTACACAAAAATGCAAAAAAAGTTGCAATTGAAGTATACTTTTGGCTGATTCTAGAGAGCCAAATATTCTGAAAATGTTGGTTTTTAGTAATTTTTCAGAGGTAATAAAAGTGCTGTTTTCTTCTACATAATTTTTATCAGATTACTTAATTTTGTTAATATATATATAGATAATATACTAAAACAAAAATTTACTGCAAATTTTAAGATGAATTATTTTATAAAAAAATTATAAAACATACAAAATTTTCCAAAAAGAGTATTTTTGAAGACAGCAAAAGTTATTTTTTAGAATTAAACATTGGCATAATTTTCCTGGAATTCTGCTTGGCTGCAATAAAACCTTCTCAAACTGTTTACCCTACGACAGAACCTGCAGGTACAGTCGTCAATTTAAGGCATCCACACATTTCCCTGCCACACACAGTCAGTAGATTTCTTTCTACTGACTGTGTGTGGCAGGGACTTGGGAAAATCGAATATTCGGACATTTCGTTCGACGAAAACTGTCCTCAGCTCTTCACTTTATAAGTACATAGCTCAAAAGCGGTAGTTCAGTCAGTATAAGTTTCTCATCCTGCCAGGAAATCATGTCGTAATAATGATCGCTCTCAAAATTAATTTATGCTATCACAAAAGATCTCGACAATGATTTTTGCGAGGCACGAGCTTTCAAAACTCTCGTATACCCTATTCTATTACAATTTTGTTGTCACTTGTCAACATTTGATGCCTCCCTGATATCATTCAGTGTAGCTGAAGCAATAGCAGCGCCTGATCTGTGCGATACGCCATAACGATCACATACTTCAGACAACTTTTTGAATTTTTTTGTACTTTCTCAATTTTCTCTCCCTTTAACTATGTTTCCAATGCCTACGCATCTGAAGGTTCTTTGGTCTTCAAGAAATGGGTGGTCTTTAATCGGAACAGTTTTATTTTTTCCACATTTACAAGAATAATAATTTTTGCATTTGCACGCAGCAATGTCAAAAAGAATTTAGTTATAAAGTTTTCTATTTTATCTAAATACGATTGACTTTTTGGTTCATTGTTGAATTTTTTCGATATTAGCCTATACTGTTTGTAATATGATAATAGAAGCTGGCTCACAATGCTTGCATTTTTCCAAACTTCAAGAACGATTCGAGCCACTTGAGAAGTGATAACTTTTGCTTGTGGTTCTAAACTACTTTTCATTTCATGACGCGCCCACTCATTATGTCGTTAAACATATCCATAAGTTGGTACATAGTACTTTTGAATTTTTCAGGATATTTCTCAAAAATACGTAATTTCGTACGACCTCTGGTTTATTTTGAACTTGACGGATTCGATGCCATTGTGATTCGTTTCACGAATGAATTAAACACTTAAATTTATTACGTATAATATGTAGAAACTTTACGACGGTTCAAAACAAGTAACCTAACAAATACAACCGTTCGGTATGGAGTCTGACCTAATGAGGCACGCATAACGGGAGCGCGACCCGAAACAAGCCGAAATTGCCCGAACGGGGGTAGGTATTTAAGCTAACAGATTATCAAAATGAACTTAAATATGGCGTTTTCCTTATGCTGGATATATTATTATTAAAAAAAAGCATTTAATTACTAAGACAATTGGTAAATACTAAAATATATCGTTCTGATTGGAACATTATTTTGCAACTTTTTCTATATTTTAAGGCCTTTTAGCTAGCCAAAAGTACCAGTATTAAGGAAAACTGTAAATACAGCATTTAATAACATATAAAAATGCAACTTTTGAGAACTATTAAACTTGAAAAATCGAAAGTTGAAAAAAGTGACACACCCTAATAAGTAGGTACACTAATTAAATATAAGCACATTGACTTGTCAAACAGTTATCTCCTCCCCAACACGTTTATTGAATAGTTCTATACTATTTAATTCCTTTATGGAATTGGGAATTCCATTATAGAAATCGATCGCAGTGTATAGGAAACCATATCTGTCTCTATTAGTCCGCGGTTTATCACTTCTTATATAGTCTCCTGTTCTTGTGTATTGTCTATGTACGTCACTGTTCTGGTAAAGGATGATATTCGTTTTTAATAATTTATTCTTTATTTTATAAGTCATCTTTATCTTTTCCACATATATCAGATCTTCTAGGTTAATTTTAGATTAATTAGATTTTGTACAAGTCGGTGGTTCTAGTGTATCGATCTAGGTTGAAGATTATTTTAAGGGCACTGTTTACAGTTCTTTGTATCTTCCCTGCGCCTGTGAATACACGTAACCAAATAATAATGCCATATAAAATATGAGGGAGAATAAAAGCATTGTAGATAAATTTTTTGAGTTCTTGTATCAAATAGTTCAGCTCTTTTCATCACACTAACTATTGGCCCAAGTTTTTTTAAAAGAGCTCTTACTGATACTTAAACATCAATTTCCATTTCCGAACTCCTTGCATCGTGAATCAGTAAAACATGCAAACCAAAATACTGTTTACTAAATTGTACAGACTGATGTTAGGAAACTAATATTGAAGTTAAATTCATTTAATGAATCGCAAATTTGAATTTTAAATTGCGTTGTGCAATCTTTTCTGTTTAAACAACTATACATTATCGATTTTAGGTTGTCTACTTCGTGAACAGTGGTTCAGAAGCGAACGATCTGGCCATGATGATAGCTCGCCTACACACGGGACACCATGACATCATCTCTCTGAGGAACGGCTACCACGGGACGTCCAGTAGCACTATGGGGCTGACGGCACACTCGACATGGAAGTACAATGTGCCAGGGAACAGTGGTATCCACCATGTGAGCCAGTTATATGCAATGTGACTTATTGTAGCTTATTAGCTCGTACTGGCTGGCTTGTCTTCCACAAACAGTTTACAGAAAGTGAATAAGATTTTAATAAGAATGTATTATACTCACAATTGAAAAATATCTTTCAGGCGATGAACCCAGACCCATTCAAGGGCCTGTGGGGGGGGAAATGGTGCAGAGACTCGGCGGTGCAGGTGGATCGGCACTGCGACTGTGAGGAAGGTCAGTGTCATGCCTCGGAAATGTACTACCAGCAGCTGGAAGAGGTAAAGACAAGTTTATAAATAAAAAACAAAAGAAAGAAACTAAGGCAAAGTCCATTACGCACAATTTAAAATAGTACGGCACAGTTGCTATTAATGGTTCACATTTTTCGTGTTAGACAAAATTTAATTCAAAAGAAACAGAATGCAATATATGTACAAATGGAGTACTTTGAATACTAATTTATAAGAATACTAGCGGAACCGACAAACGTTGTCCTGCCCGAACTTTGGCTAGAAATTTGAAATTACAGAGTTACATTAATTGACAAACTACATATAGATACAAATATATTTGAACTATTAATTTTATTTTAGATTACATGTATGTAATTGATTGGCGTGTCTTTTCCATGTATTCCATTCCACCTCCACCATGTAAGTTGTACCTGGGATCAAAATTTTATGTATGCATCCTTTTGAACACAATTTACTATCTCTTCTGAAATCTTTTACCATGACTTGGCTTCCCACTTCCAAAATTTACATTTCTGCTTCCTTTAGCATGTTTCAACTCCCATATTTACCCACTTACCGATTCGTATAATAATATAGGCAAAATTACAGCCTTCTTCTTCCTTTTAATAGACCTGTATGGTCTGTTCTTCAGAGGATAGCGCTTCCTATGCGGTGAATTTCGAGCTGTCCTTTTATCTTTTGGAAAGTCTTCAGCGAGGCTTATTATGTAGCGCAATATAGGAGAGTCTAGTGCTCTTCATTCTCTGGATATTACCATAGCAGTCCCTTCTTCGCTGTCTACTCCATTGTACAATGTCCTCAGCCTCATACATCTCTCTTATTCTGGTATTCCTCAAGCGATCCCTCAGCGTCATCATCCTCAGTGTCTTCACCTCGGAAGTCCTCAATATCTGTTTTGTCCTGATTATGTCTGCCCTTACTTCAGCGCCATATGTCATTACAGGTCTTACGCATGCTTTGTAGATTGTCATCTTGCTCTTGATGGCCATATCCTTATTCTTCCAAATTGTGGATTTTAGAACACCAGAGATTGCCGCCGCCTTGTGAACTTGGGCTTGTATTTCTTCACACAGATCAGCTCCTCTAACCAGGTCTATGCTTAGATATCTGAAGGTGCTGACATGTTCTTGTTCTCTGCAGTCAGGTTTTGGGTGTTTTAGAGAAGGTCATACATTTAGTCTTTTCGATAGCGATTGCCATGTTGGATTTTTTTACAAGCATTGTATAGTCTGTACATCAGACGCATACCATTTACATTGTACTAGTAAAGTGATGCAAACAAAGTTATTTGACTTTTGTGATGTTCTTGCCTTAAGAGAACTTTGTAGGTACTCGGGGATCCAGAGAAACTCGATGTTCCGCTTCAAGATATGTTATTGGTTTGTAAAAATGGAGTTCATGCGACAATCTTACGGTATTCAGATAGAGAACAAGTTGTTACTGACATGGTAGCTGCGTGGTAAGAAAGCACGTCAATATGGCGCCTCTTAATTTATACCATTCATTCAGACAGACGTTCATCCAGATACAATACAACTTTTTTTTTAAAATTGCCCTAACTCCCTGTCTTCTGTGAAATCATAGTTTTGCCTATCACCGTTCTGCCAAATTGACATCTTTTTTCATAATAATCAATTTGTAAAAAATGATTTTTCTCAAAAAATTTTAATAGGTAATGAAAAATGTAATTTTAAAAATTTATAGTGCATCAGGAAGTAGGTACAGTAAAACCTCGTTAATCGAAATTCAAGGGACCCAAAAAAAACATATCGAATTATGCGGAACCCAGTTAATTCGAAATTCAAGGTACAAAAAAAAAATTAAAAATACAATTGCGAAATTCGAAAAAAAAACCACTGATTTTGTGAAAAATAACTTGCATATTTCAAGAAATCATTTCGAAAACGCAATATTTATTATGCCAATACAAAGACCGCCACATTTCTATTATTAAAGTATCCGAAATTGACCTATCTGTTGTTCTCATTTGCAAAAAAATTGAAATTTTTTTTTAATTTCGTCATATTTAAAAAAAAAAAGAATTATGTGAACTAAAATGTATTCATTTATTGTGCAAGGGGCTAAAAATTATTTCGAATTATGAATTACTGGGGTTTTCGAATTGTCAGGGTTAATCTAATATAAAATTAGCATTTTGGGACTTCTATGGGTTTTAAAAATGTTGAATTATGGCGAATTATCAGGGTTTGAATTAACGGGGTTTTACTGTACTATGTTTATTAAAAAGAATATTATTTGTGTTGATAATAAAAAATGACATTATGTCTGTGTGCTTTAGATCTTTAAATACTGCCTGCCGCGCGGGCGGGTAGCGGGAATGTTTGCTGAGTCTATCCAAGGAGTAGGCGGCACTGTCCAATTCCCTCACAATTACCTTCAGAGAGCGCAGCATTTGGTGCAGAGCAAAGGGGGACTTTACATAGCCGATGAGGTTATATTTATTTTATAATTTTATTCCCTTTTTAAATGATTTCACTGCACTCAGAAACATGAACATTCAGATTGGTCGTACATAAAATAGGTATCTTCTAAAAGTCTGTGATTTGCGTGTTATTACAGAGCGCCATGCTAGCCCTTGTGGTTCACTTTGCTGCTCTCCTTAACTTTTGCAGGTTTGTCTTGACATTATTGTTCGTAACATGTAATAAAGTCATTATCAGTAGACATTTAAATCTATCTACCGAACAAAATGAATCCTATTTTATGATGGTATCACATGACCAAACATTATTATTTTTTGAAAATCAGCAATTATTATTATATAACAAACATGGAAAAGAAAATAATTAAAAAAGTACCACTTGTTATGTGGCTAGCATATATAATGTATTCATGCCATATGTGCCATGGTAAAATGGAGGAGTACTGGATAATGTATCTTTCGACAGGAATTGGATGTTTATTAGAAATAAATTTATTGAAGCCACTCAAGATCGCTTCTGCTGATCTGGGCCATAACTAGGTTTTATTGTAAAATAAATATTTTATTGCAAAATAAATATGAATACATCTTTTGTAAAATGAATATGGGTAAAATGAATAATTATGATTATTACTCTTTATTTCAGGTCCAGACTGGTTTCGGTCGCACTGGTGACCATTTCTGGGGATTTGAATCCCATAATGTAATGCCTGATATCGTGACCATGGCCAAGGGGATGGGTAATGGCTTTCCTCTGGCTGCTGTGGTGACCACTCCTCAGATTGCCAGCTGCCTCACGGGGGCTCTGCACTTCAACACTTTCGGGGGTAACCCCGTGGCCTGCGCTGTGGGACAATCTGTCTTGGAGGTGAGTTACTTTCTTCAAAATTTCCAAATACATACATACATGGAACTAATCTCATTGATTTGCATTATCGTAACAATCAAGTCTTGTACACATCTGTATAATATTCATCATGTCAATTTTGACATGATGAATATTATACAGATGATGAATATATATATTATACATATAAAATAAGTAGGTTACTAATATTATTTTAAAAGTTTGTTTCACAGACATGTTAATTGAATCATCAATCAAGTGTAAAAATATTAAATTAAAGCAATATTTCTGCTTCAATGATAGCAACATTGACAATTAGAAAGATTACTCATAGAAATTTTACATTTACATAAATAAATGTATACATCTATTTGTATATATGTACAGTAGCCGGCAAACATCTTGAAATTCTGCGGCGTAGTGGGGGGACGTTTGCGCATCTACCTTCCCACCAACGAGACCCAAATTTCGTCTTCTGCGCATTCCCCCACTTAGCCAAAGAATTTCATGAAGTTTGCCGGCAACTGTACATATTTGTGTAAGAATATTATAATAATATTGTTTTTTTGAGAATAGAGGGATTATGTGACGGAAGTATAGTTAATTTTGTATCTATTTTAATATTATATGTTTGGTACCAATAAAATAATGACAAATAAGTAAACATAATTCCAGATGAAAGAAATATGTATTAAAATATGAGTACCTACATCAATATTACATATTTATTCTTAGGCCTCGGGTGCTATACAAGCGGCGAGTGGCAGAACATCAATGCGCCAGAGCAGTGAGGGACGCATTGACGGCAGAGTAGTGAGGTCGGTTACACCGTGGCCGGCACCCCTCACTACTCTGGCGCATTGATACTCTGACGTTCTGCCACTCGTATTGTACCCAAGGTCTTACACAAAATCTAAAGAAGTCTACTGGTAAAAGTGATCACACCTAAGGATTCTTGCATTCATATTTTTTAATAAATTGTTATTTCTGCAGTTTCTGTTTATTTCCAAGATGGCAGTATAGCCTAATAATCATGTCTCGACACTTATTATATAACATTGTACACATTGGCAATTTAATAGTCTAAAATTGTATTTTAATATTTAATTATCTCTCAGGATGATAAATAAATATTAAAATACAATAACCTCTCTCAGAGACATATGTGAATCTCCATGTGTCGATGGTGACACTGCTTGTTTAGTGCGAAGTCTTATGGTGAAAAAAAAAACGGAAATAATAATTATATCTCTACCTTTTTGTGATGATTTAATTCTGGGATTTCAAAAGTTACATTCCTTCGCGTGTTATTTTTGACGTGAAAAAAGCTTGGACTATCTCAAGAAAAAGGCATAAGGATCTCGACTGTCGAAGCTGAAGAGACCACTGCTATTCAAGTCAGTGTTCATTTGTTGACGCATTTTGGTTTTCTCATCTGTGTTTTCTGAGAGGGAACACATAATTTTCATTGCAGGATTCTGCATGCTGTCATCTTGAGAGGTATTAATTTTGGATATCAAATTTCAATAAAGTGGATGGGCTATTCACACGCCGTTCCGCATAACCAATTTTGGTGTTTGACAGATGTCTTGATATTTCTTGAAACATTACATGTACATACTGTCTATTTTGTCTAAGCATACAATAACAATGATACCTTATACATATAAGATGAGTAATCTTATATAAGGTATCAAACTTAGTTCCAATATTTTAAATATTAGCATCAAAAATATAAGTGTATGTGATCAGTCTCACATGTTTCAGATGGAATATTTTTTTTAACTGTGGACATTCAAGAGCTGTGTTTGACTGCAATACTTTTTTATTTCAAATTATAAAATGAATTCAAAAGTATTAGAAGAGGTTAATATGTTATATGGGGGGTCATTCAAGTATTACGTAAGCAGAATTTTAGTCATTTTTAACCCCCCCCCCCCTCCCCCTTGTCAACAAACGTAATCAAAGCTCTTACTCCCCCCTATGCTTACGTAATCATTGGTATATAATTTTTATTTGGTATTTATATTTTTATACAAGTAGGTTTGCCATATTATGTGTTTAAATCAGTATCTACTAAATCTTACAAAAAAATATATGAAAAATAGATAAATATGAATAGCGCACGCAGTAATTTCCCTACTTCGGTTCTTTCTAACGTAACCATAAAACTTCGCATGAGAGCGAGTAAGCAATATCAATTATTTTGGAGAATCCCTGAATATTCTTCTCGCTTTCGAGTGTAGACGAAGGGTTGCCATGTGTTGAAATCAGAATCTACTAAATTTTGCTGAAAAATCAAAAAAAGCAAATAAATATTGTTGACGTAATCACCACCCTGTCCCCCATGTCATCAAAAATAAGCAAAGCTCAGACCCCTCCACCCCCCATTGCTGCTTATGTAATACTTGAATGACCCCTGGTGGAATTGTGTCACTGATATAAACCCAATTTTGTGTCATCCACATCATTTGAATTTTCTGATAAAATCATCAATCATAAACAGGATTTCAATTATATCTTGTTACAGTTTTTTCCGTGCATGGTGTTCATCCACCTCATCCAAAATATTCTCTATACATATACTGAAATTTTGTATATTCTGAAAACATTCTGTAAAAATATACCCGTATATTCTGAAATTCTTTAATCAGCAAATAATTCCCTCCATGGAAAACAGGGAGATGTTGTGTTGAAAAGAATATAGCTATTGCTATGTTATTGAATAGCCCAAAAATACTTTTATTGTTTCTTGCTATTGTAAGAAAATAATTAGTTTCATTGGTTTACCCCTAGATTAATTATTTCGTTTTTGTAAAAAAATAGTAATTTTAAAATAATAATCATAAATAAAAAATAAATAATTAAAATAATAAATCATTTCAAGCTGAATGAACTTGCTGTTATTTTACGTTATTTAAAAACAAATAAAGTATTTCCAATAATGAGATGTTTCATTTTAGATCAATTTCCACTAATGAGAACAATGCTCACTTTTCGATACATATTTCGGTAAAATTTCCCAAATGGTAAGAAAAGTCAAAACTCTGAAGATATATTCATTTACTATATATTATGTTAAATGACAGCAAATTTTCATGCTCCAATAATTTATCAGTATGATATGAATAGCCCGTGTCAGTGTGGTGAAATTTTGAGTCTCAATGGAAAAAGTAGTAACTTTATTTGCAGGTGATGGAGGAGGAAGGGACTCAAGCGGTGAGCCGGGAAGTAGGAGGTTACCTAGCTCAGGGGTTGGGAGCATTGCGCGAACGCTGGGGGAGCGCAGTTCGGGATGTTCGCGGCAAAGGACTCATGTTGGGAGTGGAGTTGGAGGGAGCGGGGCTAGCGCAGGCCGTCATGGAACATGCGCGCAGCCTGGGAGTATTGCTGGGTCGAGGCGGATTGGAGGGCAATGTGAGAGACCGCCATGTTTTTACTCTCACTATAGCCCTGCTCTAGATGATAATGCTGATCTTTTTTTCAAGTTAATTTGAACTTTGAAATGCTATTGAAATTCTAATTGTTATTTGTTTCAAAATGGTTTTTACGAGGAGGTTACATGCTTTTAGATGAGCAAAAAATTGTCAAAATGTTTAATTTTTCTTTAATACAAATCACTTCAAAATGATATTGCTATTAATCTGGAGCAATGTTTTCTGAAGAGCACATCAATTTAAAATAAATATGTATTTATTTAGAAAAATTACATTTACATCTGAAACGTTATTGATGTTTTTGATGAAGAGAAGCCTAAAGAAGTGATGGAAAGATTTAGTATTGGTTGCAGGTGTTGCGTGTGAAGCCTCCCATGTGCATTACCCGGGCAGATGCAGACTTCACTCTGCAGGTACTGGAGGCTTCCCTGCAGGCGAGCTCCCAACACCGGAAGCCCGAGTACGACAGCGGGTTGTAATGATGGCCCATCAGTTCAATATAATCAGAGTGAAGAGACGAGTACCCAACACTCTTGTATTCTGATGACTATTATTTAATCAACTCAAAACTATTATTTTTAAAGCCATCAATTGAAGGGTGAATATGGGAAATTGTTAAGCTAAAAACGCTTTGCTCATTAAAAAGTCTAAAATGCATCTGTTTTGAATATATATTTCCCTTTTGCATAAAGTACATTTTATATTTGCTTTACTAGGACCACATTCTGCTCCAACATTATATTCTATTTGTGTTTAGTGTGTGATATTTTTATACTAGTCTCTCTTCTGTGAGGTGACATTAATATTAATGGAGTCATTACTTATTGACTAGAGTAACTAGGCTTCGGGTATCCCTTGCGCCCTCGCTAATTCTTTAATTTGTCTCTTGAAGAGACCACCATTGTTCGTCAATTCTTTGGGTAAGGTTTTTTAGTTCGTGATCCATTTCATACTTATCTTGGTATGTCAATTACCTCCATGTTTTTGAAGACTGCCTTCGTACTTGTGAGTGTAGGTACCCCAAGTGAACCTTTAATAAAGACTTCTGAGCATTGTACATAAATAATCCTCCCTGCAGTCTCTAAATTTTACTTCCAATACACTGCCCAGAGATAGCATCCTGTGATGTTTGTGGTTTGGTATATTTCCTGATAGAAGACTGAATCAGTTGACTCCTCATATGTAAATATTCTCAATGACAGTTTATTTTTAATTTTTCTGGTACTTTGCATATATTTGATAGATTGGCAGCAAATTTCTATGTATATATTTATGTATATATATATTATTAAACATATTTTTCATTTATTTAAGGAAACGAGTACCGTAATATTTAATACGAAACAAATAAATGAAATAAAAATGGAATAATATAACTAAGTGAACAAATAATTCAAAGAGAAACATATAACTATCAAATATTGACGACTTGTTAAGTCGCTGGGATAGTGAAATTGGTAACACGCTGTGTGCGAAACACAGAGGTCCTTGGTTCGAATCCAGGTTCCAGCATTTAATTTTTCAGTTTTATTATTTGATATTTGTGTATTTCTCTTTATTTCATTTATTTATTTATTTTGTATTAAATATATATATACACACACCACCCACACACATATATATATATATATATATATATATATATAATATATATCTATATATATATTTATATATTATATATATATATAATACTGTGTTCAATAGAGTTAATAAAATACAAAGTATTAAAAAATTACAATATTTTACATAAGAGAAGTCAAAATTATGATACAAACAGACAAAAAAAAGTTTAAAAAATATCTCCCAATCCTTTATTCTGATCTAGCGTAATCCATTTGTCAGTTCATCATTAACCGTGTGGATCAGGATTTATTGAAAGAAAAAACTGTGTTTTCCAAATAGTTGTAACAATTTATTTTTATAATAAACATAGTCAAATTACAATAATACAGAACAGATATTTTATTGGAAATTGTATTCAAAGATGAGATTCTGCCGATTGGCAGGCAGTGGTGGAGGTATTAACAACAGTGGTGTTTCTATTAACACCACTACTGCTACTCTGTACACCATCTAAATACATTATTGGTAATATCATAGATTCACAATATTTAATAGATACAATTTTTGACAGGTGAGGAGATATAGAAAGCTTTAAAAACTTTTGATAATTAAGTGTTATTCAAAATTATTCTAATATTTTACAATCAATTTTATACTAAATAACTTTGTTAATTGGAAAACCTGATATAGATCACCAGTGATTTGAAAAGTAAACGAAATTCAAAATTCTTGTTTGCACACCTTGCACTAATAACGAACACTCCTCAGTTATGTCACATCATCCTTAATCCGAGAGACACCGAAATAATGCACAATGGCTTGATACTGAGCTATGTGGATAAACTCAAATAATCCTAACTGAGAAATTTTATACACGGAATTTTATCTTGGCTATTTGTTCATTAGTAAGCTATTTCAAAGTATTCTCTGGTTTTAAAAAAAGCTTTGAATTAGTTTGCATGTTATTTGTTTTCGTGCTTATTTGTACTTTTGTTTTGTATTAATGCTAATTTTAAAATATAGAAAAGATTGTTTTCGATATCAGTATCATTTAAAAAAAACTTTGTTTCCGCAGATTCTTTACTGTATTAATTATGTTGCCGACGAGATATACATTTACTAAGTAATGAAATGATGTTCAAAATTTGACTTTGAAATATTGATTCATCTGGTTCCGTACTAGGTAATATGTAGGGTTGGGGGGCCAGCTTTGGCCACTTTAAGATATTTTTTGCCAACTGTGCATCACTACAAACTCAAAAATAGTCAGAATAGATTTTTTTAAATTTCCCAAATAACACATTAATTACTCTTTTGAAAATGTAGAAAAAAGTATATAAAATTTGATATAATTAAAAATAGAAATGTCAAACAAATGTGTCCAAATGTGCCAGTTCTGGCCAGTTCAGTTTTTATAAGGTTTCTTAATATTTATAATAAAAATAAAACAAGATAGGTAAGTAACTATATGAAAATTATGAGTTTTATTATAATTATGATCTTGTCGTACCTACAGTTAAAGAATGGGGTAACTTTAATGCCTCTTTATATCAGGACAGCTCAATTTGAAAAGATAAAAATAATTTTCTGCTTGTAGTTTTCTGGGGTATTTTGCCATGTGTATTGACCTCTCTGGCCGACGATACAGATCTCATTGCAGGGTCCATTATCAGGGCTGATGATGGAGCCTGCAATGAGATCCGAAACGTCGGCTAGAGACGTCAGATATACATGGCAGAATATAGTTTAAAGAATCAATCAGCATAAATAAAATGACAAATACATTTTCACTGTCTTATTTATACACCTTTGAATGTCTAAGTGGCCAAAACCGGCCCATCAACCCTATTTTAAGAATTTAAAATTTTTCAAATTCATACACTTCATTTCAAGAATGCCTATCAATGTTTAACAGGTACAGTATTAAAAAACAAATAATTAAATGAAACAAATTAAAAAATTAATTTGAATAGAAATATGATGCGGCCGTCTCGGTAGTTGTTACAATACAAAAAACATACGGTTGTGACCATTACTCTATACATTAATCTGTGAGAACATAACATGAATATCACAATATAATATCTTAAATACATTTCATATTATTACAGCGAAAGTCTGATTACCATAATCAAGTTTAGAGTTAGAGTAGATTACAGAATTCACCCTAATATTAAATGTGTATCTAAAAACATTGTGGTGGAGGAGTATTTCTTTTGAAATCTTACCTAATGATAATTAAAATTTACTTTTTATTTAAATGCAAAATTTCAAAGGCGTGAATATCAACCTTAGTTATTAGAAATATACATTATGTTATAAGGAAGAAGCAGTGTACAATTTGCGAGTTTTTATGTACAATTTGACCTGACACGGAGGATAAATAATGAATAGTAATGGAACACTTGAATGAGCGACATATTGCTATAGTAATAGTAGTGTAGTAAGGGAAGAAGCGGATGAAAACACTATTTGGCACCACTATACACACAACAGCGGAACACAATCCTGATTTAGTATTTTTAGATAATGAAAAGTTCAGTACAATTTAAACAAAATATATTTTTAATATTTAAAAACATTAATAAATACACTTAATAACACACTTTAGAATAATGATGAACAGGTTGGTCATTGCATCCTCCTTCCATACCAGTACAGTAGGGACTGTGGATAAAATCCTTCTGATACAAACATGAATAATGACCACACCACACAATGTACTATTAACGGTTCACCATTTGCAATCGGATGGTCTTTTACTATAATTGAATCACATATATATTTTTTTAATTTCAGTTCCAATAGATTTGTTAAAATGTTTTTATAATGCACTTTATTTTTGAAAATGGGTTAAAGAAAAAAACAGACATTGCTAAAATGATGAAAAAATATATTTTTTTAATTTCAATCTGAAAAATAAATTATATTCATATTTTTGCTATTTGACATTGAAAATTGGGGCTTCTATGCCCGTTTCATATTCTTTCATGATGGCAAAGATATAAAAGTTCTTGATATTTGAGAGAATATGATCTGGGGTATTCCAACACCCCGCTTCGGACCACATGGAAGTTTTGGACACTCAATGACGAAAAGGTTAAGTTAGGTGGATGTATTTTTAGTTTGGTACAAAAACAAATTAAATAAGTAGAACTAAAAAATAAGTATATTTTTATTTTCATATATGTGATTATGGAGTTCTGCAAACTTATCTCCGAAATAAATAAAAAATATTTTGAAGAGAAAACTATTTATAAAAACCCATGTGTTTTTATTTAAATTACATTGATTTTTTTCTAAATCATGTTTTGAGATCAAACAAAAAGTACGCAAGTACCTAATTATCTTCCCACATTTCATAATGTTACATATTTAAAATTATTGTGACAGATTCTATAAAGTACTATGTTGTGGTCTTGTGTTTGTTTCGTCATTAGTTATTTTCCTCTTTTTAAAACACTTTGACATCAAGTATACAAGAGACTTGGAAATAAGACCACTTAACTAAACTATTTCTGAAAAATTCCAATAAAATCTGCACTCTATATCCAGAATAAATTTAATATTAATTCAAATTATAACCAAGATATCCTAGAAAACATATTTCTCAAGCATATTTATCCAAAATATAGAGGAAAAACACCAGTAAAAAGTACACCATTACAGGAAGGATAAAAAAAATATTTAGTAACAAATATAAACATGGCTTCAAATAGTAGGAGCCCTAAAGCACGCGAGTAAATACAATCATAGAGTATATATTAAATACAATATTATAAAAAATACAAGCAATAAAGCATTTAAACAACATCAAAATATAAAATAATGTCATGCAAATTTAACAGTTACAAGTCAACATTTTTAAATTACTTACAGACAGTGGGCAGACTTATGTAAAGCTGCTGAGCTAAGTCTGCCCGCTGTTATTGCAAATATTATGTATTTATACATTTTTTATAATTCACTTCCTACCTGATAATATATTCAATGTGTATTTTGTATTGTAACATTTTCCAGCCAAATTATTGTCTGGAGGGGTCGTCTCGCTGCTGCTTATGTTCAATACAAATTAAATACAGTAGAGCGTCGGTTATCCGAACTAATTGGGGGACGTGGGTGTTCGGAAAACTGGTATTTTCGGATAATCAAACTGTATTGATTCAGCCATACATATTTACGTACAGGTGAATGAAAACCATATTAACATTTATATCTTTAATGACAAATAGGAATTAAACAAAAATAAAATGCAGACAATCTTGTAATAAAACATATACGTACATACTAGGTACAAGTAACATCTTCTACAAAACAATCTTCAGTCAAATCTCAAATCTTCAACCCGCTTACAAACGGCTAGGTCACGTACTTGATATTTGATACTGGTTGCTTTCAGCTTGTGTTTCAAACCAATGCAAGGCAATATCTAAGCAAGTAAACGCTTCAGAAGCATCAATTATTTTTTCATCTTCATTATCTGAACTTGTAGTTGATGAGGTGCCAGCAGTGGCATCAGCCTTATTAGTCATGAGGTCTAAAATTTCGCTATCCTGCATAATTTGGTACCCGGGATCTTCATCATCGATATCCATCCATTGTTGAACCTTTTCATCGCAATCAAGCTTTTTTAGCATATCTATCTTTTTTTTTTTCATTGTTTTACTTATATACATTGGTAAGGTTTGATTTTACTAATTTTATTTATTTTATTTTAGACATATCTTCCTGTTTCTCATTTACACATACACTTTGAGGATTTTCCACTATACACAAAACTTTATTCCACACTTTTTTCAAGTTCTGTGCTTTTACACTGTCCCATGCTGCTCTGATCATGTAAGACGTGTCTTTCAAATCAATCTTTTTATGATTTTTTATCAGGCTTTCTTCTCCCTCCTCTTTTTTTTCCAAAAGTAACTTACGTAACAATTCTTTTCTATAATGCCGTTTGAAAGTCTCAATAACGCCTTGATCCATGAGCTGTAATAATGAAGTCACGTTAGGTGGAAAAAACATGACTTTTATTTGTTGGCAAGAAGTGATAATGTTTTATGTCTTTTATCATTTTTTAATTGAAGGGCTTTTACAGAGGGTATAAAAGTTTCTGTAAACCATTTCATGAAAATTGTAAAAGCGATAGACATCGCAGACATATTAACGTGTTTGAAATAACGTGGTTTCTTGCTTTTACCGGTTACAAGCGTGGGCAATCGGTGGCTACTAGTAGCATTAGCACACGCTAAGGCAGTGATACGATCCTTGCTTATTTTAGGACCAGGTGCTGCTAATTCACGACGTGAAGTAAGAGTTTTTTGTGGCAAAGCTCTCCCATTGAGCCCAGTTTCTCTGCATTGTAAACGTTTTCGAGAGCGTAATTTTCTTCCTTCAGTTTGATTTTGAATGAATCAGCATAGTTTTTCTCCTTGTATTTAAAGCTCACGAATGCCATGTTTTGATTTAAATCGTTTTAACTAGCCCGTGCCTGCTTGATAATCTCCATCTTATCTTTCATAGACAGGACAACACGTTTTCGTTTAGGCATTTTAAATGGAGATTACTTTCACGCGGTAAAATTTAGTTTATCGACTAGCGGCCACTTACAAGTGACATACGAGTACAATTAACAAGTCGCAACAAGTGCACGAGCACTGTAGCGCGGGAGGCGGGAAGCACGCGCAGGT
Source organism: Agrypnia vestita (assembly GCA_016648135.1). Taxonomy (NCBI): domain Eukaryota; kingdom Metazoa; phylum Arthropoda; class Insecta; order Trichoptera; family Phryganeidae; genus Agrypnia; species Agrypnia vestita. Next base: position 33,695 of record JADDOH010000326.1, on the reverse strand, counting down.
CGGTGGGCGTAGTAGTTCGGATAAGCGGTCGTTCGGTTGATCGACGTTCGGATAATCGACGCTCTACTGTAATTGTTGTAGCACCCAACAGGCCATGTACAAATACATTCTAGGAAATAAAGGATTTAAATATTACCCTTACAGACCCGATCAATATCAGAGCACTTTCATTATCCAGTGAGATGAAATTCCAGTACCCACAAGTAACATCATCACCTTCAGTGAGTTGAGACATTACACTTATCTAATAATTAAACATACAAAGATCTTATTCCTTACTACCTTCTATATATGAGAAATAAAAATATAACTAAATTATAATTTGTACAATATTTTCAAACATTTTGGACTTCATCATAACACATGGACAAAAAATTACATTTCAACAATTGTACATTAAAAAAAAGCGCTTCACCCGCTGTCCCGGCTCGCGCTGTATCCACTGAACATGTGACACTCTTTCGGAAACTAAATGCATTTTACAACATTATCAGAGGAAACTGAAGCATTTGTTATTGTTGCCGAACGGAAGTTAAGAGTGTACTAAACATAAAATATTTTGAGATTTCAATCAGCACGAGTTATCTTAGTTGTATGGTTTTCACCTAAATTTAAAATACACAGTATATACAAAAATCCAAAACAAACCAGAATCAAATCACAAAAATAAATATAATACTCACAGTGGTATGTATTTCTGAAGTAATTATAAATACTTACAATGGAGTAGGTACATAAAAACAACTAATTGGAAGCATCCATCCATGTATGGTGAAAATATAATACATCGTCTCAACAGTGAAGTGGAAGTTCTAAAAGAAGATACGGTTAGTCAAAATATAATTAAATAAACCATTCAGTTGGAAAACACGGAAAATACGTTCCTTTTAGAGAGAAATGGTACCATATGTTATTATACAGAAGTCACCCTAGGAGAGGCGGTACTGGTGGTGACTGTGGCCGCGGAGGGGGACGGCTAGCTTATGGAGGCACCGCTGCTGGAGGGAGAAAGGAGCCCCTCGCGACTAGCTTCGGCCTCCAGTAAGGCCAATGTCAACTCCCGGCGGGCCTTCTGCACTACCCACACCATCAGGGTGATGCCGATCATTATCTGCAACACAGCATGCATGACTTTCCATGAGCATGCGGGTCAAACTAATGTAATTGGTTCTTAGATTTGTACTAATTATTAAGATAATATATGATTTCTAATATATGATTTCATTGAGACATATTGCATTCCATCTAATCATTTAAAAGTTTTTATAATAAAATTTTTGCACTTCAGTTTAAACCTCCTTATATTCTCCATGTTTTGAATTTCCTTTGGCAGGCTATCGAAGATTTTTATACCTTTATACATCATACAATTTTGAGAGGTGTTTTTCTTTTTCTTTGGTAGTCTTATGTTGTCGCTTCCTCTTGTATTGTAGGAATGAAAATCCTTATTCAGCTTCATCCTGTCACCAAAGTGTTTGGGTACTAATCCATGTTTAATTTTAAATATTTGCACTATTACATTATATATTATTCTTTGATTTACAAATTCCAGTCCTAGGGCATTCAACATCTTCGTTATTTTAGTTCTCCTATTACACTTCAGTATTATACGCATCGCTCTGTTTTGTACTATTTGTAGTTTCTTTAGCATTCCTTCGTTGCTTATAAATAATATACTGGAACAATAATCTATGTGCAGGAGAATCATAGTGTTGTATATTAATAAACTTGTATTTTTATTTATATGTCTTCTTATTCTTTCAAGTAAGGACACTTTTTTTTTGCGATTTTCTTCACCACAAATTCAGTATTTTTTGTAAATATTAGTTTTGAATCTATAATTACACCAAGGTATTTTATACTGTCTACGATTTCTAATATCTCATTTTCTAGTTTCACATTATATTTGGTTGTTCTTTTTTTGCTTCGAATTATCATACATTTTGTTTTTGAAACATTTAATTTAAGTTTGTTGAATTGGAGCCATTTTGATATTTCCTCCAGTTCTTTATTTATGATGTAGATCGCTGTTTCCAGGTCACTATCCTCTATGTATATTAAAGCGTCGTCTGCAAATAATCTTATTTTACGTTTATTTAGTACTAATGTAATGTCATTTATGTATATGATAAATAATAATGGTCCCAAGACAGACTCCTGTGGTACACCAAGCTCATTTTCTTTTGGATCTGATTTGTGATCATTTACTTTAGTTATTTGATATCTGTCACTCAAATAGTTTCTAAACCATAATAATGCTTTATCTTTTATACCATATTTTTCTAATTTTTTCACAATTATATTTCGGTCTATTGTTTCAAATGCTCTTTTAAAATCTAAAAATACTGCAACGACATGTTTATTTTCATCTATATGTTCTTTCCAGTCATCAATTACAATATTTAGTGCCATTTCACAAAATTTTTTACTTCTGAATCCTGATTGCTGATCACACAGGATGTTATTTTTCTCAATAAAATTTGTTAACTGCTCTTTCACTATTACTTCTAATATTTGTTCATTTTTAGGTAGTGTATTAATTAGTCTGAATTCATCACATTTTTTTGTATTTTTAACTTTTGGAATGGATATTATTGTTGTTGTTTTCCAGGATTTCGGGAAGAGACCATTTCAGTATTATATTTCCAGTTATTGGCAATGAATCTTTTATAACATTTATGGTTATTCCATCTGGACTTGCTTTTGATTTCATGCGGTTTAGTGTTTGTAAAAGCTTGTTTTCATTTATTTCTTCAAATCTGAATGTACTCATTACGTTTATGTGTTCCAGATTGAGATTTTGATTTATTTGTGGTATCGACTGATTAATATCGATAATACTTTTTATAAAATATTGGTGAAAGCTGTTAGCAATATTCACATCATCTTTTATGTCGTTTTGAAATTGTACATTCTCATCAATTTCTTGTGTTTTATCGATTTTCAATATATTTTTGATACTTCACCACATTTTTTTGGGATCGTTTATATTATTTTCAAATTCTTCTTTATAATATTTGCTTTTACATCTTTTTATAGAGACACAGTACTCATTTCGTTTTATTTTGTATATTTTCCAATCTAAATTTCTTCCTGTAAATTTAGCTATTTTATAAGCCATGTCTCTGTCTTTTTGTTTATTTTTTAGGTCTTCAGAGTACCGTTTATTTACTCGTTTATATTTTATAGTTGTTTCTAGTGTTATATAATCTATAGCATCTTTAATATTATGTACTGTTTTCTCTACCATCTGATCCAATGGAAGATTTATTATTTCTGACCAATCATTTTTTTCTATTTGATTTAAAAATACTTCTTTATTATATTTTTTAAAATTTTTTATTTTCTTTCCTTTTTTAAATTTATCTGTTGGTCTATTTTTTGAAAACTGAATCTTTGTCATGTTGTGATCAGTTATGTATTTTGGGATTTTCTAACACTTTTACCTCTAACTCGTAATCATTTGTGATAACAAAATCAATTAATGTTTGAGAATTTTGTGTAATTCTTGTATCTTCTTTTACCATTTGTTTCATTCCATTTTCTTCTAATAACTTGAGTATTCTTTTAGCGTATCTTTATTTTTTATGTTGATATTAAAATCTCTTGTAATTATATTTATATCTTCTTCTTTTAAGATACTATTGCACCATTCGTCAAAATAATCTAAAAAGAGCGTTACACTTGAATTTGGTGATCTATAAATTACACTGTATAAACCTTTCAAATATCCTTTGGTAACACGTATGCATTGTATCCAAAATTCTTTTTGATAGTTGAATTTAGAAATTTCTTTGTATACAATACCATTTCTAATTATTATTATCATAACTCCTCCAGTATGTCTGCTACTTGAATCGCTTCTTATTGTTATGTATCCTTCAAATGTTGTTTCACCTTCCTGTATATCTTCAGTTATACATGTGTTTCACTTAACATTAAAATAGCAGTTTTTTTTGTTGCAGCAATATTTATATTTCTTCTATATGTGCTAATAAGCTTTGTATGTTAACATACAGTATTGTGCCTTCTCCTTTATTTTTATCTATAAAAATTTTCGCAATTTTTTCTTTTCCATTTCTACTTTCTTTTTGTAGACTGGACATTCATAGCTCCATGCCGGGTGATTTTATTCAATATTTATCTTCAACTTGCTTCGAGTAATGAAGCAATTATTGCATTTTTCTTGGCCTTTTAGAATCATACAATTTTCACTCCTGTGCATTTGGGACATACATATATATATTTTTTGCATTCATTTCCTTATATTTATTGGAAATAAAATCTGTGTGTAATTGATATTCTTTTCAACACAAATAAATCATACATTTATTTGTTGATTTATGAGGAAAAAATTATATGTTGCTAATAATAAATCTTCACATTTTTATGTCATTAGTTAGAACTGGCAGATTTGTATGCATCACTTTCACACTTAAATGCCTTTATAAGCAGAAACAAGAAACTGGCATGATCTAGAGCGGCGATTTCCAATTTTATGTTACTATGGCCCCTTTAAAAAAATGTAACAATGATACCTCCTCCTACCGCTTAATGTTATTGAATAATTCAAACACATCTGCATTTACAAAACACAATACAAACACACACATTAATATGTACATAAAAAATATGTACATATAAAACAAAAATGACAGAATACTAACGGGGTGTACATATAATATTCACATTCAAATTAGTTTTCTTTTTAATGTGATGCGATGGATGTGCATCTTTATCAGCACAAAGTTTATCAAACCTAGTATGTATGTCTCTTACTCATTTAAGATAATCCATTGTATAGCACCTACGTACCTGCTCATTGTAGAACCAAATGTTGCTATTTATTTTTAATATTAAACGTATTATATTAAATGCTTATAATTTTTTATTTATGTATGTTAAGTTATAGAAATTAAATTTATTTTAATCTGTTTGCACCTCATGTTGCACTAGTCCACGCCTACTTGGGGAGGCGAACCCAGTTTGGAAATCGCTGATCTAGAGTTTATAGAGGAACCGACCTTTGAAAATAATTTTTTTTTGAATTGACAACATGATAATGTCCTAAACATGTACTGAATGAGTACATGTTTGGGACATTGTCATGTTGTCAAACATCACAGAGAATCCAAAATCATTATCTAGATCGAGAGAATTTTAAAATTCGTCATCAGTCATTTTCACACTCCAAGTAATTGACTGATTTCTCACATTTTTTAAATAAAGATATGTGTCGCATCAATATCTTACTGTGTATTTTCAAACGAAGCTAAATGCTTGTTCTATGAAAATAGAACCATTGACCACTGAACACTAAGCGAGAGTCCTAACCATGTAACATGTACATCTGTTTCAGCAATTTATTTTTTACATAACACATCGGCAGCTGTGGGCAACAAACTTAATTAATTATAGGTGATCATTGGCATATGTAGCAGTACCATCATGCAATATTAACATTTTTAATTAAATAATTAATTCATCTATGCATATTAAATATTGTATCCAAAAAAAATTTAAATTTCAAAACCGGTAAAAAATAGCTTAAACACCGACAAACCCTACAAGAATCGTAGCCGGCATGGAGGGACAGTAGCCATTCTAGTTATCACTCGGATTAAAAAATATATCGTTTTTTGTTGTTTTCTGCTGCGCGCATATTTACAATATTTGCCCAAATCTTTAAACATACAAAATATGAGTATTAAAAGATAATTGGATCTTCTATAAAAATGTATTAGTCAACAGGCAAGTCTCTGTGAATATGCTATAAAGGAGCGCATGTGTGATGAATTTTGTTGAAGGTTAAATATTATGTAGTAACCCTATACCGCATATTCAGCAGAAAAAGATTTCATACATTGGATAATGTGGTTGACTCATGGGGGAATCAAAAGCAAATTGTAAAAAACCTAGTTTGAAATTATTATCAATGAAAATAAGTTATTGACTTGTCATTGACTGGCAATAAGTTGTAGATAAGCAGCCATGTTTATCAGCAAATGCACAAATTGAGTTATTAAAGGGAGATTGGTGGGAAATGCAAAAATCTATAGCTTTTTCTTAACTTTTACTCTTACTCCAGATTAAATAACCAGCCTTAACAAATAATGATATACTGTGGTTATGAGCGCTTTATCATTTATCAAAATGGCATTTTTGCATCCATTGCAATTAATTACCCAAATACAAATCTGAAATTATTATTTGATAGATTTTTGTCCAATCAATCCTTCACAATGAAGATTATTTTATGTTTAAGGTGTGTACGTATATTTAATGTGTGTAAGATATTATAACTAGCCATATAGTTAACAATCATTATTCACCTACATAAAATAGAGATGTGTACAAAGAATATAAATATTCTTACTGTTTTCAAACTAAGCTCGCTATGAAAAATAGCACTAATCTGCTGTTCTGGAATGAGGTTAGTGAGGCTAGTCTCACGTCTCACTTTAATAGGAGACATGACATATGAGGTGAAGTTTTGACCTTGGATTGGATGTTAAATGGTTAACTCATTCTTACAACAGTGGATTTTTCTAAGTAACTCATCTAATTTGTTTTAATATTCAAACAACAATGTTAAAAAAAACAGCAACTTCACAGTAAATATGTTTTCACAAAGTTATTTTCTTGTTAGACTGGTTCCAAGAATACCTTATCAACATTTCTTGCAATTATGATAACAGTACTTTATTTTTACATTATTGAGTCATTTCACAGTATTGATGCCTGCAACACATAGTATTTACCATGCATATCAAAGTTTCAATATTTAACATCAAAATCAAAGATAATATTATATTGCAAGATTATCAACATTTTCTGGCCCTATAAAAACTACACTCTATAAACACACTCCATGATTGATCTCAACATACCTACTTTACAAATCTACAATAATAATTAAGTTTGTTTGTTTTTGAAAATAAATCTGGCGTATCCGATGTACATGGCCTTCATACAGAGAATATTCATGCCTGAAGAAAATTAATTTTATTACACGGTCCACTATTGATTTCAATGAGCCAATTGCTCCATCACAAAATCCTCTACTCCTATAATTTCAATATTTAGTCAACTAAATGAACAATATAGATTTTTTACACTGTAAATTAGAAAAGAAATATGGTTATTCGTTTAACAAACAGGTATCGTTCCATCTACACAATGATGTGTACACACAGATCTACCTGTGTAGATATCAGTGATGTAGTCTGATTTGTGTAGTCAAGATTTATAATTCCATTGTAAATTATTTGACACAAATGCTTTAGTTTGAAAATTGTAAAAATATACAATTGACATCTAAAGCGCAAGCACCCGTCATTATTATCAAAATATTACAATAGACTAGCTAATACCTGTCAGAAATGACTACTTTTACATGTCGGTTCCTAAAGATAAGTATTTATTTATGAAAAAAAAGAATTAAAGAACTTACAGATGTTACACAGGGGACAGACGGACGGACTGACAGACAGCGAAATTAATGTAATTGGGATTATATCGTCTAAGTACAATTAAATTTGACAATGTTACAAAAAAAAGCTTTAAACTATAATAATAGTATCCTCACCTGGCAAGCAAATACAATATACCCCGTGAGATGTGACTCCTGTAGTACATCGTGCATGGAACGAAGGGTTGAACCGAGATATACATTGATGACTTGAGCGGGCAACAGGCCGACACACGAGGCCGTGTGGTACTGCAGCCCGCTTACGCTGCTCATCTGCGGAAGGAGACACAACTGTTACAGTATCAATACACTAAACAAAGTGCCGTGCTTGAGTTGCTGCTTCTTTTTAGCAATATGAAGCCGACCTCCGAGCTTATTATTATTTATTTTCTCCAGATTAAAATCCATAAAAATTAAATCCCAATTATCGCAGATTAAATTTTCACAATTTTTTCTTTTGATTATAGATTAAATTACACATAAACAAAAGCAGTTGCAGGTAAAAATGTTGACTTAAGATTATTTGTACACCTGAGACGAGTCCCGAGTCTAATCACAAATGAATGTTGCGATAATAAAAAATAAAAAACTCACGGCGAAGATGGTGTTCTGTATGCCGAAGGGGATGGGAGTGAGGCGCGCAAAGAGGACGATCTTGAAGGCCTGGGGACCGGAGATGACGCGCAGCATGGCGCGAGCCGTGTCCCCGCCGAGCAGCCGGCCCACGGGCAGGCGCGCCTTGAGCGCTCGGAGGCTGTAGTGCGCCACGGCCACCCCCACGTTGGCGGAGATCAGCACCGTGCCCATCCCGCGCAGGATGCCGAACAGGTAGCCGCTGGTGATGATCAGCACCAGGTAGCCGATGGTGACCGGGAAGCTGACCACCGTGAACAGACACACGAACAGCGCGAATATGCACCACGGGTTCTGGGTCTCCACCCAAAACAGCACGGCCTTCAAGTAATCTTTGAAGAAATAAATCACCAGGATAAAAAGCACTACGAGGACAATGGACACAGAAACGTTGAATATATAACTGTACGTACTCCGACTATTTATTCTCGCCCAAACGCCGCGTTTATTTCTAGTCACAAGAGGCTCGGCATTATCTTCGATGGATATAATTTCCATCTTCGCTGTTAATCGTTTACATCGAACACGTGAATGGGAAAAGCGATACAAAAGTCATTCTACGTATTCGATGAAACCGCCAGCGCGCAAAACAGCCACGAAATGAAGTGACACTGACATTTGTAAATCAGCGAATATTCATAGATGATTTCAATAACATAGATTGGAAATTATAAAACTTCGTGCCGCATTGACAGTTTTCTGCGGCGGTCTTCGTTCTCTCTGGCCGACGCTTTGAATTCATAACAGAGTCCATCATCAAAGCTGATATAACATTTTTTCAATTCCTTAGTCTATTTAATTCCTTGGTCTACTGTTTATGTCAATTCCTTCATCATCATCATAAGGTCGACAGCTCGGATGGGCCTTGGCTGAATCCAGAAGTCTGCTCCATCTTTGTCTGTCTGTTGCTTTTGTCTTTCATAGTCTGCTGTTAATTTCGATTCCTCAGGGTGCTACATCTTTCCTAATCTACTTCTACAAGTGCATTAATGTATACACTGACACTTACGAACTACTTCCGATCGATGAACACTTCAGTGTTTAATATCATTACATGAATAGAAAGGGAATTTTTTTAACAATGTTGGCACCTAATTCTAGATTCTGTAAAAAATACGTTTTTTATTAAGAATAATGCTGTCTGGAATCCCCGCGTTTGAAAATTATCATTAGTGCACAAACATAATTTGTTACCAAGAATATCACATTTATATCAAGTTGTAAATCTATCCTCATCCTTATATGTATTACTTGTCATTAGTGTTTGAACAGAATTGTTTCATAGAATCGTGCAGAAATACAAAAACCTTAATTAATTCTTAAAATTATGTGGCATCTCTTTCAAATATTTTAATATAAATACAGATTATTAAATGTAAAATAATTAGATTGATAATGCCCTCACAAGGCGAGACGCGTTTCAGAAAATTAAAAGGATAAAACTTAAAAAAAACAATTGTTTTTATTTCCATTTGTGTAATTATGAAGTTCTACAAACTTACCTCTGAAACAATAAAAATGCACAAAGTTCGTAAGCACAAGCCAACAGGATCAAGGATGCCAACTACTTTCTGAGCTAATAGATCGAGGACATTGTTATGCTTCAGGAAGTAAAGCTGTACAACCTGTGTTTATATTTTAAGCGGCAAAAGACTGTTATAGTTCGGGCCAATCACAGAGCGCTCTCAGCCGGGGACGACCGGAGCGAGCCTGGTGGTGAGCCGCCGAACTATGCATTCGGCTAGCCCTGAGCTCGCGCCCAGCAGAAGCCGCTCTGCAGCTACAATCAAATTAATTAAAAATATTACGCCGCCGCCCCGGGGTCTTATTTATGCCATTTATATACCACTATGTCTTGCCTATAGTTTGACATAATTTGCTGGACATGCAAGATAGTTATTAATGAGATATTAGAGAAAATGTGCCGATCACAGCGACACGTATTAGAATTAAATTCATAAAAAATAGTAAACAAGTGTTTACACGATTCTCTGTATAATAGGTAGATAGTACTCGACTAAGCGTATTGTTTTGGTAATAGTGTCGACCGTGTCAAATAAATATTAATTGAGTAATAAGCTTTTTAAAAGGGCTGCGAGAAGAAATTTCTTTATTAAGCTTATCAAGCGCGCCCATGTGAATTTATGTACATAAAAGTATATTAAACAGTAAATAAATATGAATATTAAAAGCATTATCAGCGCGCCCATGTGAATTTATGTACGTAAAGTATATTAAGCAGTATATAAATATGAATACTAAAAGTATATTACTCAAGGAATACAATAAAAAAGTTTCAGATTGATCCGACATCTGTAGCGGTCGTAAATCAACTTTAATTAAAATGACACCCGGAGCCGCGGGTGACTGACGTCACAGCTCGGCGGGGCGTTTAAAAGGCACTTTCAAGGGCCGCAAAAATATATATTTCTCATATTCATTCCATACTTTTTACTCATAAGGAGTATATTTCAGAAATATTTAGAAAATATTTTGATTTTAATATTACAATAAAAGATGCTTTCAGCGACTGCAATTACTTAGGGCTAGTTGTTTGATCGCCAGTAATGTTTAACCATAATTCAGACTATTGAAGAAACACAGAGTTGTGAAAAAAGGGGTTGCTTGATCGCTGGTTAAAATATTTGACCATCGCAAGTACACGAAAAATTCATCTTTTTGTCTAATATTTAACCATCCGACTTGGCAGAGTTAACACGGGATTAACACTAGTTGCCGTTAAACATTAACAGAGTTGGTCGATATATATAATAATTGTGATAAATAGTGAAAAAACAGACAAGTACATAGATTTCGTTTAATCCGAGTTGAAACAACCCGTTTTTGGAAAAGTTACTAAAAACTCAGTTTAAACTCTACGCTTAGTTCGATCAAAGTAAGCGGTCGATAAAAGCATAGATTTTTACGAAAACGGATCGTCTGATTGGTGGAGAACGTAAAAATCTATGCTTTAAGAGAACGCTTACTTTAATCCAACTTGAAACAACCGGCCCTTAGTTTCACCATTAATCTTTACTAACCTTCCTGGCTCATTTCTTCAGATTTTCGAATTAAATTTCGAAAATCTGTCGAACAGTACGCATTTTATTCGTTGCGTAATGCGGCCCACGAGTCTTCTTTCATCTTCATCTTTATTTCTTATTTAATAAAACAGCCTTGTTCTTATATCATCATCTTCCGAATGTCATCTGCCGAGTTTGCGTCTCTCTAGTAATAAGTGACACAAATCGCTCTTAAGGGATATTAGAAGAAGAAGATAATCCATAGACAATAGCTAATCTGCGTCGTCGGTTGACGTTTTGTTTTGAGCGCGTGTTTGGACTCAATATTCTGTGTTTGGACTTGAATCTCTTTCCTATGGTTCTGTTTCGTTTTCACAGAATAGAAAATAAACGGGTAGTTTTGTTTTAATTGCAGCATTGAGCAAACAATTCTTAGATTATTTAACTGTCTTTTCAGTTAACATTTAGATTTATTTTCAACCGATAGAAAACAAAGACTCGAATCATGTCGGCCGCAATGCCCATCAACCCCAAACCCTTCCTGAACAGTCTGACGGGAAAAGCTGTTCTCGTGAAGTTGAAATGGGGCCACGAATACAAAGGCTACCTCGTATCAGTCGATGGCTACATGAATTTACAGTTGGCAAACACAGAGGAACACGTCGATGGTAATTGTACAGGTAATATTTTAATTGCTCACTTTTATAATGTTGTCTTGTAGCACCTGGTTTACTTGCTCGGTCTCTACTCATCAAGGTGCTCCGAGTCGAGATCGAATGCCTCCACGCTTTTTATTTTTCACGAATATGCCAAATCTATTTTTTTGATAACCGAGAAGAAAACATTCCTTTATTAAAGTTTCCTGTATATCTCTCCAATGAAGTTGGAAGATCGATATTGAGTTGTGCTTATTTTGTGTAAAACTCGTCATCTAGTCGAATGCGAGACGAGCTACCCTTATATTTGCTGGCGGGTCAACATTTGAAGAAAACAGATGAATTTTAACCTTGCTCGGTTCTTGTTGCAGGTAACCTGGGGGAGGTGCTCATCCGCTGCAATAACGTACTCTACATTCGAGGAGCCGAGGATGAGGATGAGGAGGGGGAGATGAAGGACTAAGAGGAAGATTCCACACTAGATGTATTTCTCATATTTAAGACATTAATAAATGTATCTATGGTACAACACATTTAGTTTAATTTCACATAAACCCTCGGATGAAATTTAAGATTAATCAAATTTTAATAATTATTATTATCATGGAGTTGTGCTAGTTTGCATAAAATTTATTTGAATGTTACATTCACTAATATATATATATATATATAATTTTTGTAAGTGCCTTCATTTACAATAACGGGGAAAATTGACAATTAAGATTAACATAAAATTTTTATAACAGTAAAGCTATTGTAAAAATACACCAAGTGCAACAAAGATAGCCACATCTATTGAAAATATAATTTCACTTGCAAAACACATTCAGCAATGACTTTTTGTATTTCTCGGCATTCACTGATCCTTCCAGAATAATGAAAGGCTAACATGGAGAGATGTCCCCACTATGTGTGCATTCATCGCTGCCCCTTCCTCCAGAATAATGAAGGCTAACATGGAGAGATATCCCCACACCATGACACCACTGTGGGTGCATTCATTGCTGCCCCTTCCTCGGATCTCTGGACCAAGCAAGTTAAACTTTAATCAGTCAGAAAAAACAGGCCTTTCCTAACTGCTCAAACCATTTTTTTTATTCGGCCCATTGCGGTAATTTTTTTCTCTATTTCCTCGGTTGATAAGAGGTCGCGGGTCTTCTTGCTCGTAAACCCATACGGTTGAGCCTATTTTGAATAGTTCTAACACTAGCACCGGTGGAGTCTTAAGAGTTCCGCTCTTTTTTCAAGTTTCAAAATGCAATCATCTGGGTTTGAAGTAGTACACTTTAAAACAGTTTGCTGGCATTTTTGTAGAAATCTCAACACTGGATTTGCCTTCGGAGGGGAGGGGGGGTCCTTCTAGTTTCCAAAAATTTCTTCATTTATCAACATCCCAAAAATACCAACCAAAAATTTTATCACTAATCTGATGGGGGTGAGATTTCTAAAGTATTTAGTATTTCAAAATAACTATTTAATAATTAGTAGTTGTTGAATTAGTACTCGTTGCTAGTTATTCGTTGATGACAATATTTAGAATTATTTAAATGATTTTAATAATAGAGTTATGATAACTGGAAAATCGCACGTCGCTAGCTTTACTCCAATTATACAACTCTGTGATATATTTATTCAAGTTTGGTTAATTATAAAAATTTCAAAAAATAAAAATCATAATTAAATGCAAAAGCAACGAATACTCTCGGAAGTACAACCAAATTGGTCAGGATAGAATCACAATTCACCGATGGTGAGTGAGTGGATGAGAAAGTTGGCGATTGATGTGGAGGGGTTCGGAAAGAAGAGATGTTATCGGATACATATTAATCCATCCAGACATTCAAGTAAAAATAAAAGCCTCATTGCATCGTGTTAAGACTTGTTTTATTTTCAAAAATCTAGTTGATATTCATCAAATACTTTTTTCTTGATGATTTGGGGTGTCCAGGATGTTCTGTGGAGACACATTACAGGAAACATCAACTTGAAATTTTGACACTAGATATGTTACACTTTACTAAACAAATAATAAATGTACATACTTGCTTCGGGAAAATGTATTTTTCTTACATTTAGATTTAGATTAAAGATGTATAACTCAAAGCATTGTAGAAAAATAATATTTTGCAGCAAAATTAACTTCCCAGAGAAAACTGACCTCACCGGTCGATGGAAAGAATATAAGTTTCTAACGGATCTTCCATCAAACATTTATTTTGATGATTAGGGCATAAGTTACTGTTTTGACAGAAGTTTGTTGAAAATTGTAAATGAAAAGTATTTCCCTCGACCCATTTTATTTTTCACCATTTAAAATGCTGCGATTCGATCAGTAATCAACATATATTATAGGTATCTCACAGAGACAAAGCTATTTATACGGGAAAATAGGCATCGAAGTCTTTGGGCATCCACAGGGCTTATGACCTATCATCTGGCTGGCTTAATAGGCTATTATTATACTTGACGATTTGCATGATTCAAGATTTTACTACCAAATCGGCACTGGTAAGTGGCGCCACTTAATATATTTTTTTCCGGTGTACTAAAGTCATCTGCACGACACAGAAATGTGCAAAATTTAATGCCTGACCTTTCGATTGCGTAGTGAAGTGAAGTGAGTGAGCATTTCTACATGAATGCAAGTTTGACAACATTTCGTAATACGTAAATTCTTCATTGCAAATTAGGGGATGTGATTGTTATGACAAAGTTTACAATATGACTGAAAAAACGTAAATATTTAAGAAAGATTTTTTCTTTCTTAAATATTTACGCACAATTACGAATAATGAACTTTCTAAATGATAGAATTCATTAATATCAAACCTGTCAAACATAAAACGTCAAAAAAACGATACAGGAAATAGCAATATTGTTTAGTTCAGAATACGGATGAGTGATGGTTCGGATCTCGAAGAATGACCCCCTTAAGACGGCTGTAAAAATTAAAAAAGAGATTTCTACTCATAAAAATTTCTCCATCAGCGTGTGGACGGTTCGAAGAGAACTTTGAGAAGCTTGTCTTTGTGGGAGAATTGCCAGGAGAGAGATGTTAATAAACAAAGACAGAAGAGAGTCCGATTTGCGATTTTGCTCAAAACCATGTTCAATAGAGTATTAACCAGTGGAAGCATGTTCTGTTTAGTGACGAGTCGAAGTTCAATTGTATTGGATCTGATGGGAGAAGATATGTGCGAAGATTGAAGTGCGAGGAATTTAATCCTCAATATACAATCAAGAAGGTCAAAGGTGTGGTTGGTAGTGTAATGGTGTGGGGTAGTATGTCGTGGCATGGAGCAGGACCAATCCATCGAATAAGCGGTATTATGAATCAGCATGTATATGCGGACATTCTAACAAGCGTTGTGTTACCATATGCAGAAGAAAATTTACCAGTAATTTTGAAATTTCAGCAAGACAATGGATGAGAAACATAGGGCACGTGCGGCAATAAAATGGTTTAGAGATAATTCTGTCACTGTGATCGATTGACTGTCGCGCAGTCCAGATCTCAATCCTATTAAGAATTTATGGTGTTCCGCACAGAACAGGCAACAAAGGTGCGGTCCGCTGATTCCGCTTCAGAAGCCTTCGGGATGTCTCACACAGCACGGGCGCACCGTGTGAGCAGCTGGAAAAAGAGCGATATTAGTACACGGGAATGTGCACCAGAGGCGACAGCAAAAGAATTTGCTTCGAGCAAAATGTCTAAACTCGACGAGGTCGTCAAGAATAATCGTCTTAAAAAAGACGGTTGAACTGCGAAGAAATACTTAGCTTGGCAAAATCAGCGCCAGCGGTCAGCACTCCGCAGAAGCAGTAGGTACCGAGCGTGAACGTCCGCTCAGTGTCAGCACGCCGCAGAAGCAGTAGGTACCGAGCGTGAATGTCCGCTCCGTGTCAGCACACCGCAAGGCGATCGCCGCCGATAGCAAGTACCGGGCGTGAAGCGAGAGCGCTCGGCGTTAGCAGGCAGCAACAGCAGATCTTGATGACGTAGTTCGGCTCGAGCTCGAGAGCGGGCGACGTCAGTAGGCAGCAAAATCGTAGGAGGTAGTCGGGTAGGTAAATGAAACACACGTGAAGGGTTTGCCACGGCGTTTTAAACCAGACTGAAGGCCGGTCCGCCTTGAATGCGATATTTATACCCTCGGCCGGGACCAGGAGGCCCCGGCCTCGAAGCCAATTAAAACAAGTTACAGTTTGCATACAAATGGCGCGTTTCGGCCGCTTATTTCTACTACATATATTACAGTTTTTTAATTATTAAATTAAACGCACCTCCCCCGGAGGATTTACATATATGTCATTACATGGACTGCGTCTCAATAAACAGCCTGACATATTGCGTGGCAACCTTGAGACATTATTATTAAAGCAACAGTTAAAATATATCTCATTTTCTGGCCCGGTGGGCTATGAAATTTCAACAATTAAATCTCTTAAAAATCCAAATTAACTTTTAGGTTTAGTTTTTTGTGTCTATTATATAGAGTGCGTCGCAGCGCATCTGTTGATATATCACACTTTATTGTAAGTCGCAGCTTACTATAGTTATGAATTTTTAAACTTTTCAACAAAAAACTAATTTTGTAATTTATTCAAAATTATTTGCACATATGAGTGTGTATATTCTCTAGATAGGTCTTGATCCACTGATCATTATACAAAAAGAATTATCAAAATCGGACACCTCTGACGGAAGTTATTCCGGTTTGTGTGTTTTCATGAGCATTTGTATGGAAAAAACCCAGCCCAGTATGTCGCTCATAAGCGGCGGCTGGTTTTGTGTTGGTGGTGTCAGACTTATGTTTCCATATTAATGTGATTGTGATTCACTCATTAATAATGTATTTGAAAAAGTATTTAGATTTTTCCTTGCCATAAAAAATGTATGTTTTTTACCAATGATCTGTTGGCAATCTGTTATGCCATACAGTCAATCATTTATTGTGTCATCTGTAGACAACTTTTTATGTCTTACAGAGTGTGTGCATGTGTGTGACTCTACTACTTATCTTTTATAAGTGTTGAGACAACTTTAATGTTGCTTATCTGGCAAATATGATGATAATAGGGTACAAAATGCGCCTTGTGCGCAAATAAAAACATCTCCCGCCCGCTCTTTTTATTAAAACAATGAAAATGCGGTATCTTATTACATAGAATTGTGATTCAGTTCCATCTGAAATCAAAAAACCATTAATTTCCATCATATTAGAGAGCTCTGAAATGTTAAAAATCTGAACATTAATATTTTCATATAATATTTTTCAGTAAAAACATACACATTTCAGATCATGCACTCTAACGCATTTCCATTGTCATCAGCGGGATGCGTTCTCATGGAGCTGAGGCTCCGCATTCGCTCATCCCCTCTCCCGGGTGCCGCCGCCTGACGCCGAGACACGTATAAGGACAACCACCGCGGCCGAGAACTCGCGCGCTGTCCTCGGCACGGTACCCATCCCCAACCGGGTCACGGCGATCGGCGTTGGCCCTGAAAGGGGCCTTTGCTCTGCTTCATTCACATCAGAAATTTCTATCATTTATATGACGTGATTACGTCAACCACAGAGCTCGAAAGTTCGGTTGCCTGACGGTAGGCGCAGGCTTTGTCCTGTCCGTAACATATGGAATGACGTAAAATTAAAATTACGAAAAAAATAGCAGTAATTTAAATGAATTATTTGAAAATATAAAAAATATATGGATCAATATTCCGGTGGAAAGATACCGGAAGCTAATAGAATCCATGTCTACAAGATGTACATCAGTTTTAAAGGTAAAAGCGCACGCTACTAAATATTTACTAAGAAATTATATTAGGGATTACTTTAGGGTTTTTAGGTGAAAATATTGAAGTGTCCCTATTTGAATGCTCCTGTTAACTGGGTATGACGAAATATTTCGTCATTCCAAAAAAGCAACTGTAGCGAGTATGACGAAATATTCCGTCAAGATCTTTCAAAAATTACTCTTTATTGGGCGTAACGATCTACGGTTTATCTTGTTTAGGTATCATATGTACAATACATTTAGGCGTCGAGTAACACTAACTCGCCGGATGTTTTTATTATGTTTGATTTCAAATTTTGATATTCTCTCTTCAGTGTCGCAAGGAATTTCATACAGGTTAGACTATTTGATTTTGTTAAAATTTCAATAAATAAGTATTTATTATCATTAGTAATTTTTATTATCATTTCTGCAACCGCTCCATTATTTTATATAATATAAAATGAATAAGAAATTCCTAAATGAAGACACAATACATGCATTACTGGAAAATGGCAGTAGTAGTAGCGAAGGTGATTCGATTCGTAACTTTTAGAACCTCACGCATTTATAAAAACTAGCAGGAAAGCAATCGGCTTCGCCGATTGCTTACTGCTAGGCCCTGCGGGCGGCTATTGTGGCCGCTTCGCGGCCAATGACGGCCGCTCCGCGGCCAGCGATGACCGCTGCGCGGCCAATTATGTTTGCTGTGCAGCAAACACAATTGTTTACCTATGCCTACGTCAGCCGCTTCGCGGCCAATTGTATCTGGCAAATTTCCATTTATGCTATTGTGGCCGCTTCGCGGCCAATGACGGTCGTCTCGCGGCTAATTGTGTTTGCTCTGCAACAAACACAATTGTTTTCTTTATTGTTACAAAGTTAATAGAATTTGATAATCGGCCGTATTCTGAAGTAAGCAATATTTCTTTTTTTGTTTCTTGACAGTTACTGTATAACATTGTGATGCTGTCAACTTTGAGTTTTTAAGTTTGGCTGGTCTTAAAATAATGAATTCATCAACATTGAGGAGAAAAAATTCAGGTTTTAGTGCCTATGGTAGCTGTCAGTGACAGACAAAACTTCAATGAAAAAATCAGGTTTTACTGTCTATGGTATCTGTCAGTGACATACAAAACTTCAATGAAAAAATCAGGTTTTACTGTCTATGGTATCTGTCAGTGACATACAAAAAATGAAACATCTATCGAATTATTATTTGTATTTATTTTTATCGATAAAATTACAGCGTCTTATTTATTAATAAATTACATAGCATTTTAGCTTAATGATTATTGATAAATTAATGTATTTTAAAAATATATCATTTTGTAGTCCATTTCACGACCATCATCTTCAATACTATCAATACACAGAATAAAATGTAAAGATTGGGCCTTCTAAACGCCCGAGTACATCTTCGTTAACCAATCGAGCATGTTCATTCTTTGGACACAGTATCGCTCGTTTTCTCATTAGGGAACATACACTATAGAATGTACTTCATTTATATGCTTTGAACAACATTTTGACTTCCACTTTCATTTGGAATAAGCACTGATGACGCATACTTTCCTTCCAAGGAGGCAGCTTTCCATCGCCTAAATCTAAAAGCCACCGTGTAAATGAATTTTCACCTTCTAAAGTGCGGACATTAGTTTTCAAATTGAAAATAGTAAAATTTTTCCAATGTTGGCTGTTTTTAATAGATGTCGCTACTAACTGACCGCGAGAAGCCCTTCGAGAAACTGGTAGAATTTGTCTAGTCGCCGCCCAAAATGATAACTTTATTGCCAAAAATATCATTATTACCCATTATATCGTGCAGAGTATGTTCAAATATATCTAAAGCTATAACTGGAGCCATCAGTGCTTCATCCCAGATGATAACATCAGCTGCACTTATAATTGCACGGTTCTTGGATGTCACTCTGCATGTTGTGTTATTCTATAAATCAAGAGGTAAATTAAAAGCCATGTGACATGTACGTCCACCTGGTAATAAAATTGCTGCTATTCCTGTCCAAGCAACAGATAAAACTTTCTTATATCTTCCTCTTAAAGTATGTATGATGGTCTTATAAAGGAACGTTTTACCTGTGCCACCAGGACCGTCAATAAAGAAACATTTTTTGTTTCAGGTACATCTGAAATTTTTTACTTAATATACTGTCGAAAGCACAATGTTGTTCTCGATTGAGTTTTCCAGCCATCTCTAACCCTAAAGAACTTTCTAATGCTAAATTAATATCAACCACTTCATTATAAGTATTGCTGTAATCTGGTCCCGGCAAACCCTGTGATGTGCAAGAAGAATTTTCATTTATTAATGCCTTTTGAATATACAAAAGGGAACAATTTTCTTAAATGGTATAATTCTATATTTCTAGGAGAAACGGGGGACATGCGACCAATAATCTTGTCCCCGCCACATTGCCTCTTCTTCCACTGCTTATTGCTGGAAAAAACATAGAAATTAGTTAAATCCTGATACTTGATATTAAAATTTCAGGCATTGTAGTTTTTCATTGGCATTGAAGTTTTTGCCTTAGGTTTACTTATTTGTTATTAGATTGGATATTAAGAAATCTTTTAAGATGCCGATAAATTTGATTATTTCAATATTCTAGATTCTAGATGCTGAAACGATAAAAGAATTTGAAACATTGGATATTCAATTGCCTTCTGGAACCAAATCTTATTATCTTGTTGGTTAAGTTTAAACCATGCAGTTAATGTTGTATTATTTGAGGCTGTAGAGTCCAACCAAATTCACCTGATGGAAATAACAATGGAAAAACCATCGGATCTAAATGTTTTGATAACATATTAATACGCTGGAGACCTCCTACATTCTTAGGGTGAACAGCAACATCTACGTTTGGCGGTAACCTACCTTCGTAATCTGCTACATACACAATGGCGACTTCATTATTATTAGATGGAGCATTATACCTTCTTTGGTCATCTAACGAAGAACGCGTAAAGAGTAGTTGAATATTCCGCATCTGGCCCCCGTGCTCTGCAACTATAGATTCTTCTTCTTCAACCGCTTCTTTCAACCTTTTGTATTGGAGAGCATATGGACTTACACGACGGATGACATTATCAATAGTTTCCATTATATTTTGTTGACATCTAAGGTTAGACGGATGGCTCATACGTACCCTGACTGCTTCATCCGCATCGTAAACATATAGTTGCGCATATGCCGGCACCTCTCCATCACTCTGCAAACTTCTATGATATACTTCACCTGAAATTTTTAAACAATACGGAAAGATGCAAATGCATTAGCACAGTTGTACTGTCGAATAAATTCCTTAAAATTTTTAGACTCATTACTGTTTTCTTCTGGATATTGCGGCAGTCCTCCATTGTGGCAACAGCTATGAAGTAACTTACCCTTTTCAGCACCAAAATGAACTGCTTTGCAATGATTGGCATAATGCAAATGAATTAAAATTGTTAATGGCACATTTAAAATAAGATGTCGCACTTCTTCCTTCAGCATACACTCTTTGCCTAGCATTTTTACGTTCCCGCTGGTCAGCATTCCTTCTTTCACATTCCTCTTCTGTTATGTTTGACAGTCTACGTCTGGCATTTCTTCATTCATATTGTGAACTCGAATCGCATTATCAAATTGCCGGTTTGTGATGTTGAGTCTTCCATCGGAATTCTGAAAAATAATAATTTTTATGTATAAATACGGAGAAAATGAGACGTAAAATGACATTCGCTCGACGCGCTGTGAGACTTTTGAGGTTATATGAGAGATGTTTATCTAAGGTTAAGTTCACTTTGCAGTTTAAATAAAATATAAAGCGTAATAAATGTTTAATAAATAAATGCTTTGAACGTTTATTGAAGAAAGATTAATGCAAAAACAATAAAAAGAAAAGCGTAAACGTATACTTACTGTCAATGTCATAAAGCGTCATTCTGTGGTATGGCCAGCACAAAAATTCGTTGACTGCAATTACGTTGGCTGTTTTGAATAAACGGATTCCACGAAAATATTTTAAAAAATCTATAAATTCCGATATTTTAATTTTCGATAATTTGGATTTGGATGTTTTTTGATATCAGTTTGTTCGTATTCCTATATTTTTTAATCTTTTTAATGTACTCTAAAATGTTTTTTTTTAAACTGGCAACAGAAATTATCCAAATGCAGAAACGACATTGGTTGGAGTAATTAATATATAGATTGCTATATGTTTTAAATATTTTCCAATTTGATGTTATTTTAATTTATTACTCTTTCTTGTTTTTATTTTATTTAATCTTTTTAGATATATAATCATAAATATTTTTTCCTATGGCAGACTAGGTAATTTGCTGTTACTGATGATCATTATAACTTCTTGAATGTTATATAAAGGTACTCATCAAACTGCAATGCGTTTTATTTTTCCACTCTTTTAATGACAAAAGGTCTGCACATGAAACAAAACTATAAGACTTCTCATTAAGTATTTACTATGGGCGTGATGACATATTTCGTCACAGCGATGTTTTCTATGGGTGTGATGACATATTTCGTCACAGCTTTGTTTACTATGGGCGTGACGAAATAATCATATTGACTTTTTTGGATCGTTAAAAAATGAAAAAAGAAGCCATCTAAGCCAGTATATAAAAAGTGTAATTTTTCTCATTAATTTACCGTCATTATACGAAGTCGGTATAACGACGGTTTTGATTTGCGATGGTAGAACAATACTGCATTGTCGTTGTAAAAATGTCGTTGTACTGCGCTGACTATATTTGAGGTTTGAAAGGTATCAACTTAATATAACTAACCCAAGTTTCAAAGGAAAATCTTTTGTAGTTATCGAGCTATGACATAAAGTGTTTTTATGTAAAGATGTATGGAGTAGCTTGTTGGTCTTGTGGTTAGGACTCTCGCCTCGTGATCCAAAGGTCGCAGGTTCGAATCTCTTTGACGTCGCGTCACAAAAACAAAAAGCTACCTGTATCTACTTTCCCTAGCTTGATAAAGATTGCACATTTGTAAAAAATAACCATTTGTAAATAGTTTTCTATTTGACTTCATTTTAAAAATGTATCCCTTTTGATGATTTCTACATAATTTAGTGTACATTCAACATACCGCCTTGAGCAACATACTTTTATTTGTGATTAATTACGATTTTCTTTATTTTAATTACGTTTGATTTCAGACTACCTTAATATTTTCCCGGGCGCGAAAAAAATTCGTGGTATTTTTTATTGCTAAATTAGATCCTTTTTTGTAACTCATTAAGGTCGGCGCCACACTAGGCGTTTCTTCTGTCGCGTCTTTGACGTCTTACGAATTTAGCCGTCACTTACCTACTATATTCCACGGCGGACCGCGCGGAGAACAAACACACGTGCGGACAATCTGTCAAATGTGGCACGGTGCAATCAAAAACACGAGACGCGACGTCACCGATTTTACGATTCCGACGGCGGCGGCGGAACAATTGATTATCCGCGTAGTAGCGGCGTTCCGCGGCGTCAAAGATGCGACGGAAGATACACTTAGTGTGATGCCAGCCTTAGAAAACAATAGGAGATATTACGTAATTAATATCTCCTATTTCCTCGAAGAAATATAACCAAAATGAAAATAGTTTCATTTAGGCAAATTTATTTTGCGCCGACGTTGATTGATTTTGAAAAAATTATCGTAAATAATCGCCGGATAAATTTATTTATTAAATATTATTTTATTAGCCTATTCAAACACTACAGGGTTTTTTCAGCAGCTAGAACTTTTATAACGCCGCAAAACCCACTTAATTTTTATTGTGCCTATTTTTCATTTTTAGGAATGTTGATCAAAATTTCGTCTTCCGAAAAACGTATTATGAAGTTTTATTTGTATGAATAAATTGAGTTCGGCTATAAATATTTTCACGACGTAGGCAAGAAACGAACATAAGCGGAAAACGTATTAAGCCTAAAAAAAATATGGGATTTGTATGGAACTTTTTCGGGACCGCAGAATTAAAAACTTATTTGGCGGGAAAATTTATTAAAAGTGAATTTATTAAGCGAGTTTCACTGTATTCCCCTTCATGCATCAAATAATAATTTACAAGTTTAATATTTTTAATAAAATTTACATACATGTATTTAGATGTTCAAGTGGATTGCGACTTTCACCCGAAAGTGCAGGTAACAAACCTGTGTGCTCGGCCAAAAGGAAAGTTTGGTCACCGCCTCGAGTAAGGGAATAGTTTATTTTTAGTTTGGGAAATTTGTCCCAGGAAAGATTGGAAAAAGTATTATGTATCATGAAGTACAGTGAAATCTAATTTTCTTACTAGAATTTGTGCATTGTAACATCAAACGTGTATTTGGCTTAGAGAAAAAATAATTATTGAAAAAGATAGGAATGATTTGAGAAGCAATAAAAAATTACAAAAAAATATAAATTATTACGATTTAAAATATTATTTTTATTTGTTTGTTGTTTATATTTCATTTTTTATTATACTAATTATATAATAATAAAATTTTAATAATTACCTATTATAAATTTAATGTACTCGTGTACATGTAGTTTGTGTCTTAAATTGTGACATTGTATAGAACAATCTACTGCGCAGTGTTGAAAACTAAATCAAAAATGCTTGGGTCATTTTTATCACCATGTAGTGATCGTGTTCCCGCCAAACAAAATGAGTGCCATAAATGGAGAACCTACATAAATCCATGTTAATTACCCTTTTGTATGTGTGTGTTCTTTAAATCATTTCTGTACATAGTATTAATTTCGGTCTCTTCAGTTGTTGCTTGGTTAACAAGAAATAGCGTCAGATAGTATAATGTGAATGGTGAGAGAGGACCGCTCAATTTGAACACAACTTGTGAAAGATCCGGGAAACATCACTGTTTGTTACATTCCATATAAGGGGAGACCACGAGGTTGCTGAACTGGCAAAGTTGTCTCACACCGAGCACCCAAAGGTAGTAATTGTGTATTTTAGAGGATCCTGCAGCTCACCAGTTTGTAATGTAGTATGAGCGGGTTTTTCTGCGTTCAAAATGAATAAAATCTTTAAAAATAAATCTGTCGGGTCAGCGGCTGTATTTGTAATTGAGTCAAATTAAATAAAAACCATTAAGTAAGATTTACAACAAAATAAGATTTAGATCACTTCCTTAAATTATTGCTTACCTTTGAAATCAAATGCAAGTACGACTATACTTGATTATAAACACAACTTGTTTAAAGATACACTGTATATAATACAAAATGCAAACTATTCATTCAATAGTTCGCCGTAGAACGCTGTGAGAGCGATGAGTTTCTTGTCTAGAAAATTCTGCTCAATTTCCACTGCGTGGCCGGGGCCCGCCATCACCACCAACTGCAACGAGGACAAATGTTCTGACTTATTTCTCATGCATAACAACATCTCTCTTCATCACACTGACTCCACTTCAAAGATTGTGCAGACCTACATTTAATGGATGAAATTTCCAGGCAATATTTCAGAAGTGAAAATTAATACAAGATTTGCAATTAATCAAATTAATGTAATTTTTTGTTATTAACTCGATCTAATTTAATATCTAATTTTAATGATTAGGCCATATGTTGGAAAAAAATACATTTATTGAGTACAGAGAAGTAGGATACAAATGTCTCTGAAATTATGTATTTGAATACCAAATGTCTCGTAGCTAGTAGCAAAAACTTTGGGGAATCTCCTTCATTCCATTTTAAATAGGAAATATTCTTCACACTTTGGGTGAAATGTCGACAGTTAAGATATGATCCCGATTATGGACACATGTCAAATCCAAAAAGTCGTAAATCGTGGGTTCACTTTACGCATGCACAGTTCGTGACATTTGTCCGTACGAATGTCGAAGCACTACTTTCAAACTTTCATCTTTCGTCTTTTTTTTACGCTTCAAGAGGCCCAATTACCGATGCGAAACACATCACAAAAACATCCAAGCTCGAATTAATCACATATATTAGGTCCTTACATATGAAATTGGCGTTTTGCCGTACTGGCAAATTTGATCTCAAATATCTTCTCTTTGGTTAGGAATTCCAAATTCAAATTTATACAGCTATTTACTCATGTATTTGTGTTTTGAAAATTATAATTCATTTGTTTTTTCCTCAATTGTTTTTTTCTTTGCGTCACTCAGTTTACAAAATGAAAAACTTGAAATATCGCGTTATTTACGAGTACGAGTTCCACCGTGGTACCAGTGCTGCAGAAACGGCTCGAAGGATTAATGATGTGTATGGCGACGGTGCCGCAAAAGAAAACACAGTGCGTTTTTGGTTCCAACGTTTTCGTTCTGGAAATTTCGACCTGCAGAACAAGCCCCGTGGACGGCCGGAGACCAAAGTTGATAATGAAGAATTGAATGCTATTGTGGAAGCGGATCCATCGCAAATCACATCCGAGTTAGCTGCAGGCTGCGGTGTTAGTGATAAAACTGTTTTAATCCACTTGAAGCAAATTGGTAAGGTGAAAAAGCTTGAAAGGTGGGTACCTCACGAATTGAGTGAAGCAAATCAACAAACGCGCGTTGACTGCTGCGTTGCATTACTCAACCGGCACAATAATGAAGGGATTTTAAATCGAATCATTACCTGTGATGAAAAGTGGATCCTGTACGATAATCGGAAGCGCTCATCGCAATGGCTGAACCCTGCCGAATCAGCCAAACCATGCCCCAAGCGAAAATTGACTCCAAAAAAGTTACTTGTGAGCGTTTGGTGGACTAGTGCTGGTGTCGTTCACTACAGCTTTCTTAAATCTGGCCAGACGATTACGGCAGATGTCTATTGTCAGCAACTGCAAACCATGATGGAAAAGCTAGCTGCTAAACAACCGAGGCTGGTTAATCGCTCTAGGCCACTGCTGCTTCATGATAACGCTAGACCACACACTGCACAACAGACGGCTACCAAATTAGAGGAGCTTCAATTGGAATGTCTAAGACATCCACCGTACTCTCCGGACCTTGCCCCAACAGATTACCATTTTTTTCGAAATTTGGATAACTTCTTGCAAAGGAAAAAATTCAACTCCGATGGGGCAGTCCAAACCGCCTTCAAAGATTTTATTGATTCCCGTCCGAATGGTTTTTTTAGTAAAGGGATCGATGAACTACCTATGAGATGGCAAAAGTGCATAGATAGCAATGGTACATACTTTGATTAAATAAATATATTATAATAAAAAAAAATCGGCTTTATGTTCCTCCCATACTAAACATCAATTTCATATGTAAGGACCTAATATTAATCGTGACCTCACCGAGAATCAAACCCAAAGTGTAAGAAGCCGGTGTCAATCAAGCCGCCTCGGGGTAGGTCTTTAAAATGAGATCAAGATGGTGGCGCTGTGTCCAACTACTTTGACAGCTTTGTTGTTCATTTGGGCGCAGTTGCCTCTCCACACCCGGCACCGATTTTAATGATATTTTCACATCAAAATACTAATAATTTGTAACAAATAAATATTGCAAATCTAGAAGTCTCAAAACTATTGTGAGAATTCAAGCAATAACACATAGAAAATTGTTCTATGAAGTGAAACAGTTCTTATTTATATACTTTATTTCAATTACACAATCATACGCATCTGGAAAACCTACTTTATTATTTAACATAGTTTGGGACATCATCTCACCCGAAGTAGTCTGTTATATTAAACCAAGTTTAACTGTACTCGGTTTCAAAATACACAAGGTGCCATACAAGGGATGTGTAACCATATAGATACTTAAAATGAATTGAGGAAATGCACAAACCTGATTAGTATTGGTGTTCCTCGGCAAGAAGAGAGCCACATTGTCTGTGATGGAACGAGCGCACTTCAGCAGCTCTGAGCCTGGAAGCGGAGCCAGCATAGTCTCCAGATCGTAACTCGCCACCTGCAAAAGTTCATGGAGAGGGATTATCATATTATATTGGGATATTAATTTCATCTACATTATGACTGCACTAAATACACATCGAAAATGCATTTTTTTTTTCATTGCCAGCTTCAAAAATTAATCAATTGTATGTTTTTTTTAAGAAACGAAATATTCAGATTATTATAAAATACATTTAGATATTATTTAATGTGTCGAAATATTATATATTAATTATTCAACATTTGAGTCACTTAAGGTGAGATACATCGAAATTTTTATTTTCTTTTTTCAATTTTATTTTTTCTGCAGGTTTCATACATTTTTTGATGTTTAATTTTTAGGTTGGAATATAAACGGATGGAAATGTGTCAATCTCGGAAGCATCCACGGCGACAGATCATCTATAGTATGATTGCTTCAAAATCGCAGTGTGCAGTGCGGGGTTTTGGCATTACCGGTTCATATGAAAAGCAACAGGCAATGGGTGATACTTAATTGCAGACACTAATAGCCAATGGACGATTGCTTACTACTAGTAATAATTAATTATTAATTTTATTTAATGAATGATATTTTATATAGTCAAATGATCAGGTTTAGTCTTTGTATAGTACACGATGATGATTCTGAAACATTATACAGGCCACAGAACTACCAACATTTCAAGATAATTTTTTTAATTACATTAGCTGGTAGTTTAGGAAGAGTGTAATGGGAGTGTAATAACCTTGGTGTAGTGGACCCCACCCCATGGTGGACTGAGGAACACCACATCTCCCAATAGTGAGGGTGCCAGGCTGAGGAAGTCACCCAGGATGAACTCGATACGGTCTGCCACACCATAGATCTCCGCATTGTGTCGGGCAAGCTCTATCTTCACAGGGTCAATGTCTATCGCTATCACTGGAAAACCATTGACATTATTTGCTATTGTAACTATTATTTTCTAATATTATTAAATATATATATATATATATATATATATATATATATATATATATATATATATATATATATATATATACATCACGCTACCTATTGTGCGTCCTTTTATTTTGCATTATTGTGACGTCCACCAGTTCCACTAAAATTTCACTTATTTTTACATCGAATATTAGTCACTAAGGCAATACTATAAGTCCTTTACAACTTATTTTTCTGAAATTTTTACATTTTATTGATATACAAATATTCGTATATTAACAAGCGTAGTGTAATCAATTTGGACTCCAATCCACATTATCAATTATCGGGCGTCCCATGATATACATAATTTTATTTACATTTTCCTAACTATCGCAACTCCTCGTAAACAGTGCGACGCGCGACGTTGCCGCTTTTACCAATTACACTTTTTGTGCGGGATGCCGAAGGAAGATTTATTATTTTATGCTCTCTGGGGATGCCGCTACCGGGTCACTAGTACGTGTAGCGGGCGAAATACTTGCACGTATCATTTAGTGCATTTGATAATAATATTATTTCAGAAATCGTGATATTTTTTTCTGAGCTCATTTCTTCTGTTACGTCTTTAAAATATCTTCAAATGATATTTTAAAGACGTAATAATAACAAATATCTTGCAAATATCTTCAATAATTTTTTCATTAATGTGGGACTAAACTTGGCGAAAAAAATACCCAACAACAATTTTTCTCTTCCAATAAATAATCTACAGATATCGGAATGTGATAAACTCACAACATTCCAATTAACCAACCCAGATGAAATAAAAAAAATTATTATGAATTTAAAAGGAGGACCCTGCAATGGGATCCGAAACGTCGGCCCGAAAGGTCGTAACAACACGGCATAATACCCCAGTAAACACAAACTTGAAGATATATTTTATTTATTTCAATTTTGAATATTTTACCTGTGACGAAACTTATCGTCACATATGTCACGCATGTTCTATTTTTTCTACTACTATTTTTTCACTTTGATATAAATTTACACATTTACACAAAAACTATTATTCTAATATTTAGATAAAGTATGGTACTACTGCAAATTTCCAAAATACAAATATTGAAATCGGCAGATTTCCTCGTTATTTTTTACACACATTTAACTTCAGCAAAATGTACCTTCCTTTCAATCTCTAATAAAATACTGCATTCTCCTCTTACGTATCAATTATCAAACAGACAACCTCACATATGAGCTGTGCCTAATTATTTACTAGGTACATAAAGGACAGGAAGACAAAAGAGTACAGTGGACATAATATATCGGGATTTTTTATCTACCTACTGTAATAAATACTTGGAAATTTTTATTGTTTTTTCAGGTATCATGTAGGTAAATAAAACAAATATACAGATCAGATATCGCACGTTTAATGAGGTAGATTTTACATTTGCAAGTAAACATAATCATTGATAATATAATATATCTAGACTAGATATATATTAGGGTTATAATCACGCACATTTGATAATGTAGGTATATAGAATGTAACAGAACTGGTCCACAATATTTTACAGGTAGATTCCTGCTATGATTATGAGTCAAAAAAAATATTTTTGCAAAACGTTGGAATATCATTACAGTAACTTATATCTAATATGAAAAATTCATTACCTTTAATACAAGTCAAATAGTATAATAAAAATCTTCCAATCTAATGGGGAAACATTCCAATATTTTGCAGGGTTTTTGTTATTTTATTAAACTTTTATTGAAACGAATGTTTTTTATGTAATCGATATAAGTTACTGTAATGATACTTCGTACGTACGTTTGAAACCTTTGAACGTTTGAAACCTTTTAATTTGAACTCACAAAGAAATAAATATGTACCTACATCTCAAGCAAACCACTCGGCAACGATGATCACTCTGCGAATGTACCTACTTGTATTTATACATCCGCTAAAACATGAGGTCTAAAAATAGACTTTAGCTGTTAAAATTTTAGCTACTGGATAAAAGTATAATTTAGTCATAAAAAAGGGCCGAACGTTTCATACGACCTACAGGATTAAAAGGCTTTTGT
Source organism: Agrypnia vestita (assembly GCA_016648135.1). Classification (NCBI taxonomy): domain Eukaryota; kingdom Metazoa; phylum Arthropoda; class Insecta; order Trichoptera; family Phryganeidae; genus Agrypnia; species Agrypnia vestita. The sequence goes on along the minus strand of JADDOH010000326.1, from coordinate 3,237 downwards.
TTTAGTCCGAGCCACAAAATTATATTCACATTTATTATTTAAATGGAGCTAACTTGCACGTGTCCATCCGAAATAATAATCGACTTCTTTTGCAATAATGAAATAAGACTCGCGACATCCTCAAACGATTTGTGTTTTAGCGGTGTTTATCTTAAAGACGCAATTTGCATGTGCGGGCTATCGATATATCGCATATATGTGTGAGTGTACGACAAAATGCGGCCGAATTCTTTCCCACTGCCCTCGAATGACAAAACGCTGTAACCCGGGTTACAGCGTTTTGTCGGAATACGGCTCAATCAATTCTATTTGTCAAGACCTATAGATATGTATTTTTTAAATTATTTTTTTTCTTTCCGTTAAGTATTTAATAGTGTTCAAAATTCGATGCATCGTGCGAAAAAAATGTATTTTTATGACTAAACAACATAACCCATACTTGCAGTGTTTTGTCGTTACATTACAGCCCTTGTCATACTATCCCTAAATGACTAAACGCTACAACCTATGCTTGCAGCGTTCTATCGTAACACATGTATAAGGTTACATCGTTTTGTCATAACATTGCACCCCGCTCCTGTGTCACGCGGCCGCAGGTTATGACCTGTCCGTACTGTAGTAAACGAAAATTATAACAAAAAAATATACCTCATAAACACTTATTTAAAATATTGCAATGCCGAAAAGCCGTGGTCATTTGTTATGTGAATTAGCCCGGCTAAAAAAAGCGGAGGATATGATTTCTCCAAATGAGGTAAGGCAATATTTTAAAGGTACTTAATTTATTAACGTCAAATGATTTTCTTCGTTGCATACATGTATTCAAATATAAATTTATTTTTAGGGACGTGAATTGCTTATTGATTCACGATTGCATCCATCTTGTTCCGATTATGCAGAAGATCTTCAGCCAACAGACAGCGTACACCCAACCAAGTTACTAGATGTTCAGCCCTCCAATAGCACACAGTCTAGAATTTTGCTTGATATTTCTAACAAGACGTGGTTGAATTATGCTCCGAATTTGCCTGAAAAGGATCTTTCTTTCTCACAACTTTCTGAGAATATTCTTGAATCAACTTATACCGATTATGCTGAAGATCCTCAGCCAACGGATAGCGTACACCTAACCAAATTAATAGATGTTCAGCCCACCAACAGCACACAGTCTAGTATTTTGCTTGATATTTCCAACAAGACGTGGTTGAACTTTGCTCCGAATTTACCAGAAAAGGATCTTTCTTTCTCACAACTTTCTGAGAATCTTCTTGAATCCACTGAATTTGTTCAATCAAATGCAGATATTTCTGAGAACATACCTTTTGTTGGACCAAATATAACCAAACCAGTTAAAATTAAACCTAAAGATAAACAGCAACACCACAAAACTAAACACCCACTTTTGCCACCTTGCAAGTCTACGTGCAGGAAAAAATTTTCAATAAAAATTAATGAACCGGAAAGAATACAAATATGGGAATCTTATTGGAAATTAGACATGCAGAAACGTAGAGATTTCATATCGCGTCATGTTTTAAAGGAAAAAGTGGCAGTTAGATATTCTGCAACCACTAAACGAAATAATACCTTGATTTGGAATTTATTAGGTATACAAGTCTGCAACAAGGGCGGATCCAGCTTTGGCGCCAGGGGGGGGTCACATAGTCGTGGTCAAGTCACAAGAAGTTATAATTTAATTTTGATAATAATAGATACTTACAAGTAAAACGAAGTATTTTATTAATAAATGTAAGTACCTACTGTACTTAAAAATACCTACCTATATTTAAATAACAAAATCAATTTTTCTTTTACGTCTTCTGCCGAAACGCGTTATCACTTCATCTACTCCAATGGGTACGTTTTTATGGACGTGGAGAAGAGGCAGTCCGGTTAGACGTTCTTCAACCATTGAAGCTCTTAGCCACGATTTGATTCTTGGCAACGTAGAGAAAGACCTTTCCGCTGTCGCTACACTAACAGGTAGTGTAGCCATAATACATAAAAATTTTCTTATATTAGGATACATCTCTATATCGCAATTTAAAATAAGGTCGGAAATCGACTACGGTATGTCCTGACTCCGCTACCACTTCACCATCCACAGCTGATATTCGTTTACAATGACAGAAACTGGAGTATTATCTAGTAACAATGTATAATCGGTTGCTAGTTGTTTCACAGTTTCAATATCTTGATTACTGTATTCGCTTTTTGGTATGAAAACGCTTAGTTGAAACAAATTAAGTATTTCAAGAGACAGACGGTCCTGTAGCTCACTTATTATTGAATCCAGAAGAGGGATGTATATTAGGGTGTCCCGTCCATGTATGAGAAAAAAAAATTTGAGCTACACAATCACAAGAGGTATCAAGAGGTATTTGCCTAATTTTACACAAATCGCGAAAAAGGTAACAAAAAATAGAATTGTTTGTCATCTTGAAGGCTCTACCGAGGTTTGAAGTTTTGTAAATTTTACGTTTTTATAGAGTTAAACCGTTTGCCAAAAAATATTAAAAAAATCATGTTTATAAGGTATTTTAGTATTGAAATTAATGAAACAAAGCACGAGAAAATAAAATAAACAAAATATAGATTATAATCAATGACAAAAACTAAAAATTTAAACTTATTTTTGTGTCCAAATTTGGCATTTCTGCTCGAGATTGCATCCTGGTTCTAATAAAGCCACCTCTAGAAGTAACATCAGTTACACTTTGTGAGGCGTCTGTTATATTCTCTAGGACCCGAAGTGCAACCATCTAAGGTCAAGAATAAATGACGAAGGGGTAACTCATTGACATGAAGCATACAAACACACCATTGTAACGGTCTCTGCAAATACTCCTCTAAATATTGAATCACGCCACCCTTCCAATCGGTGTTAGTTGCAGTTCCGTCACATTCAACGAAAATCACGTCATCTTAATTCCAACCTCGACCCTCTACTAAAGTTGTGATCGAAGTAAGAATTCCCTTTGCAGTGCCACGTCTTTCGGTATTGTGTGTCCCAAATAAATTTATCCAGGCTGTGCTAAAATTGAGATGTGGTCTTCTAAAACTTCTTTGCAATGGTCTTTTCGTCCATCAAAGTAAATGCTTTCTATAACAATACCTCTAATATCTTTTGTAGCTTCCGGGCTTTAGATACAATAACCAGAGTTAAATCTTCGGTAGAAACCAAGCCGATGTCAGTCAAAACCGCAGAAGCAACAGCAGCAGTAGATTGCGTAGATA